>WOVY01000819.1:0-105043 GCA_013436015.1 Rhipicephalus annulatus | reverse complement strand
GGATGTCTTGTATGCTGAGGAGATGGCAGAAAGTTTTTTGTGAGCATACGCATAGTACGCTATACTTTTATAAGGAGGAAGTAATAATTGATTTATATGCAGGATTTGAGGTCCCAAAACTACCATAGGATTATGAGAGACGTCACAGTGGTGGGCTCCGGAAATTTTCGACCTCCTAGGATTCTTTAACGTGCACCCAAATATGAGCACACGAGCCTACAGCATTTTGCCTTTATCGAAAATGCAGGTGCCGCCACTGGGATTTGATCCCGCGACCTGTGGGTCAGCAGCCGAACACCTTAGCCACTAGACTTTCACGGTGGGGCTATATAGAGGAAGCAGTGGTGGGGATTCATTTCAGTGGTGCGATTTTTAAGGGGGTTTGACAGAACAAAAGGTTTTCGGAAAAGTCAAACATAGTCAACGACACAACCCTGTGTACAGGGTTTCTGCAAAATTCGCCCCGTTTTTTCTATTACACTTTGTTTAGTGATCGCTTTCATTGTTCAGTTTGCACCTGGCGATGTTCGCTGCATAGAAACACATGAACGCCGTAGCCAAAGAAGTTACTCTGCAGTTTTTGTGCGAAGTCACGGGAGGCGCCTGGTTTGTCAGGCTACTCTATAAACCGCTGCTTGGACAGCGAGCATGCAGGTAAGGCTGACAGCTTGATGCACGTCTTCCACCCGTGAATTCGCTACGAGAGGTCGTGCGACCTAGTATGTTACACAATTTCAACTTTATGGCGAAAGTTGTTACGAATTCAGAAGAAAAGCTTCACTTGCATGAGTGTCGTATCAAGAATAATGAGAAGAAAAAAGAAACCATGTTTTTATAAGGGTTTGAACTAAGCTCACTGAGGGCGAAGCGTTCTACTCCGATTATTTTTTGTTTTGTTTTTCATGATATTACCTACAAACATGCTTGAACACAAAGTGAACAAAAATCGTCAGTGCCACCTCTGCATACTCAAAAGAAATGTTGCAGATGTCATAATGGCACTAAACGTTCCCATTTTTTCATTTCAATAAGTAAAAAGATTCACATAACAGTTTTTCATAAAGAACCTTAAAAGAGCACATATCATGAGCAGCACATACCGATTTGGCTATAGTGCGTCCTTACCTAAAATAGTTTATCCTTAATGTGGTTTGCAGAAAAGGCAACCACGTTATACAATTTCCTACGCGTGCCTGTCCAGCATGCGAGTTTTTTTTTAAATGTGTGCATACCCGCTAGTAAAGAATGTCAACAAGCACATCATTAGTTTTGGATGGTACTAGATAACGAATACTAGGAGAATCTGTACCAAGTTGTTGTTTTTTTTTGAAAGCCGCGTGGATAGCATGCCGAAATCGGCCATCGTCTGATCAGCCGATAAACAAACGTCTATTCGTACCGAAACGACGTAGCCACAGCAGAAATTGAACGTAATAGAATGCCTTTCAGAATCATTGAGGTTTTCCTAGGTGGTGTTTTTTTATGCAGACATGAGGAGGCAATGCAGTCCTATATATAACAAGTAGTACAATAGCAGCGGAAATTGCATATGCAAATGAGTGTTATATAAACATTTTCTCGAGCTATAGAACAAAGTATCACTTGAAAAATAGACTTCGAGGAAACACACTGTTTCGTACACTTCGCGCTTGAATCATCATACATAGCAAACCTTCTTAAAGCTTGATTGCATGAGGCACCTTTAGTTATCGTTTATTTCTTGATTCTTTCAGATGCTAATGCAACAGATGAAATGCAAAGGTGCAGTAATACTTGATTCCAAGGTACCTGACGGCTCAACTTGAAAACAAAGGCTTTATTACATGATCGCTTTTTGCACACTTCATTTTACAGGACAAAGAGGAAAGGCCGGAAACACTTGCCCATTTGTTTTCACCTGCATCGTTGCCTGCAGCTGTTGTATTCATTCGTAAAAGTATACTTTTTGCGCAGTAAGTATTGCCCCGATTTTATGATTTTATGTATACGAATAAAATGGAAGCATTGAAGTGCACATGCCGCTTGCGCTTGTCTATTAGCATGTTACACTCGCTGAATGGCTTTCGAAAGAAGCGTGCGCTGCGCTGTTGGTGCTCAGTTATGTTAAGCAATCGCTGACCTTACTACTTGCGAGACATAAGAGGACCACTGACACCCAATTTGGAAACTCGCGATGCTTGCGGTATTTCAGAGAACTGCATGCGGGGGTACTACTTCTGACCGATTATTTGTGACGAGCGTCGCCTATGAGATAATTTACCTTGTCCTTAAAGCAAGCATTGATGCCCATCCGAGTTGTCAGCACCAATTGATATCTTCTCCGGTTTGACGTAGACAAAAGCCCACATTGTGTTGCACGACTAATGCAAATATCGTTGACGACAGAGAACAATAGGAGGTGTGCGCGCAATACCCCGCTTGGCATCTGCCGAAGACTATTGTTCCTCACCCCTCTCGCTTTGTGGTTCGGGCTGCCATCAATGTGGTTTGGCCGCGTCCGCCAGCTGGCGCTGCTGCTAGCGAACCTCTAAATACGAACCTCAAGCGAGCGACTGAACAGCGACCAAACCCGAGGCCGCCAGCATAGATGGCTGTGAGCTGGTGGCGAGCAATAGTGTCGGGAAGCCGACGGTAATGGAGACCTTCAGAACAGTATACGCAAAGCTTTGCGTTTGCGTTGCGCATACGTCGTACGTTAACCTGTTGCAGAAGCCGGTCAAGGGACGCCTGCAACACCCGCATGCTTTGAGTAAGGTATGCTAAACTCGCCTAACGATGTCTAGTTTTGTCAGAGTTTCCTACCACAGATAAAATTTGCAAGCTAAAGCCCCCGCCTGCCCATGCTCGTGCACTTGGAGCGCACTACCTTCAATAAAACCCGTTGTCAGCCACCGCAACGCGTTCGGACGAGCCGCAGCGCAGCAAAGAGGTTTATGCCCACTATCGCGAGCCCGCAGCTTACCAACGCGGCAAGCTATTTATGAACGAGCTCCTAGGAAGCCTCCGGCAGTAGACTATTTTCAAACACACAAGCGCCATGATTGGAGGCACAAGCGTTCAGGGGAAAAGTTTGACGCGTAAAAAAATTCACAAAGATCATGTTGCAGCGTGCGTGTCGCAATGAGGGACGAAAAGTCAAGCAACGAAGGCGCGTGTTTACAGTCGCTTAATACAGTCAGAATATTTGTCTTGCAACAACGGCGAAGGTGGACTGACACAAACTGTGGCATTTTTTGTGTGACATGATATGCATCCGCGATTGCCCGCTTTCTTTGATTAGGTGAATGGTAGAAAACAACTGTGGTTTTGAAGACTGGATCACATTTGCATTACCGACATAGCGAAGCGAGATGAGACGGCTTCGTTGAACAAATCTGAACGCTCGCTTGCGCACGTGTCAACACATCGACCAGTCTAGCCGATGTATATGTGGACAAAAAAATAGAGAGAAAAAAATTTGCAATTAACTGCTGCACAACAACTTAGAAATCAACTGAAATGACACTGGCCAAATGTTTTTGTGTCACCACAGGATAATGATAATAGTGTTACGTTCTCAATAAAGGTTTAGAGGGGAAGTTTAATGAGAGCGGAGGCACGAAAGGACCGTGGTGATTGCCGAAACAGCGTCGTCGTTTTCCTCTTCGTCTCCAGCCTCTCTTGGTTATCACTTCTACACTTCTGCATAGCTGCACTACCACTTTTGTACCTGCAACATCACGTCATAGCTACAAAGCTGTGAAACAGCTTCGTAGCTTTGTAGGGCTCTGCTCATTATTCCAGTGGTTCATATACCGGTTTTGCGGATATCCGCCAACCCCCGATGAATCTTCTACGCAAACCACACTCCCTTTAAGCGGACTCCTGAGTGTGAAGCCGCTTTTAGCCAGCTGAGGGTTTTCTTACCTACACAGCCAATCGTCCAGTACTTCTAGCTTTTTTTCCTGCAGAGACTCACAAAGATGCAAGGGTTGTGGCACCGTTCTCATTCTACGCTGGCAACAAACATGTCGTAGTACGCAAACCATGCTTTTAGCAAGCGCGAATGCAACTGTACTGCAACTAAGCAGGAACGCCTCGCAGCAGTATTTGCTGCGGAACGGTTTTGCTCGTATACATTTATGGTCACTTGTTTACCACTGTCACAGATCACAATTACCTGTGCTGTCTGGTCAACCTTTGTGACCCATCCGGACCCCTCACTTGATTGAGCCTTCGTCTACAAAAAATATGTGTTTGTAACGAGAGAGGGAAGACGTGAGACGAGGTGATGAAGGCGGCCGACAGGGCTGTGCTGATTCTCGCCACTTTATTCGTGTACTGAAGCGGAGTGGCGGCGGTCGCCAGCGTCTGACTCACCAGGCGCGTGAACTCGTTCTGTTGGTCGCGCAGCTGGAGCCTGGCATGATCTGCGCGAGATTCGCGGTGCGATAGCTACAAATGATGATGAGCACGAATGGCGATGATGATTAAGCTACGTATTCACTGTTTCGTACAAAGTGGCCACCGACAGGCTGATGTGGACTATCTTCAGGATGCCCCTATCTATGACAGATTCCTAAGCTGAAAACTTGGACCATCTTGTCGCTTCCTGGTCAGCTGACTTCCCTAATGCATTCACTTTCAAGCAATACAATACTACTGGCATGAAATGTGCAATACAGTATAGACCTTTGTGGCTAATTGTACAAAAAGCCAGAGCCACAAGTGACCCATCTCAGCTCCGGCTGGTTACCCACAACCATATACGCCACTTAGCACTCCTTTTGAAAAGGCCGGTATAGACCTGATTGGCCCGTTTCCACGTTCATCGAGAGGCCACAAGTAGATAATAGTAGGTCCTGACTACATAACTTTGTAGTGCGAGACGGCGGCCTTATTCTCCCCCATTGCAGCCCAAGTTTCAGAGTTTATACTCCACTCCATCGGTCTCTGGCATGATTCTTCTCCGGTGATAATAAGTGATTATGGTCGTCAGTTTACCGCCGATGTTATTGAAGAGTTTCTTCGCTCATGTGCTTCCTACTTCAGGCACTCAACAGCCTACCACCCACAAATTGATGAACTACCCGAGCGCATAAACAAAACATCGATCAACATGCTGTCGATGTACGTCGCATCAGTCCACAAGGACTGGGACGAAGTGTTACTATTCGTGACATACGCTAGCAACTCTGCGAAACGCAAAACGAGAAATTATAGGCCTTTCTTCCTCCTCTACGCTCACTAACTGCGCCACACACTACACATTATCTTTCCTTTTGTTAGCCAAAAATATGTACCTATCGTCGAGACGTTATGTCGCGCAGAAGAGGCTCGGAGATTCGCACGCTTACCTACATTGGCCGTGCAAGACTTCTCTAAAACACGTTACGTCAGTTCACGATGTTACGTCATTTATGTGGCCGGTGATTTTGTATGGCTCTGGATTCTCGTTCAGCAACGTGGCTTATGCAAAAAGCTTCATGTAGACTACACAGGACCGTTTGTTATTCTCAATCACTTAATCAAGATGAATTACGAAATAGCGCGTCTCACTTCAAGTAGCCATCGTTCACCCAAAACTGAGGTGACGCATGTTGCCCGCTTGAAGCAATTCACCCGAAAGATTAGGAATGATTCACCCGGAGGACATCGTCTGAGAGAGGAGGATTGTGTTGAAAGAAGTGTAGCTGCTTGTGGAAACCGAGGGAAGGTGGAAATGAAGAGCAGGATGATGACGCTGTTTCGGCGATCACTGTCTTTTGTGCCTCCGCTCTCATTAAACTTCCCCTTAGGCTTTCCTTGAGTGCAAAATAATATTACTATCTCGCCTTTATGTCGTCCCAAAACCAAGATTTTATTATGAGAGACGCGATAGTTGAGGGCTCTGGATACTTCGTCCACCTGGGGTTCTTTATCGCGCAAATAAATTTGAGCAAACAGGCCTAGGGCATTTTTGCCTCCGTTGAAAATGCAGCCACTGCAGCCGAGATTTGATCCCGCGATCTGCAGGTCAGCAGCCGAGTGCCTTCGCCACTAAACCAACGTGGCAGGGCTTCCAAAGAATATGATCCACGGCGCTCTTTACGATTGGCATGGCTCCTCCACGTTCTGTGCAGACAGAGGTTCCCGTAATCATGCATTTAGGAAACTCTTAACCAATCGAAGCGTATCTATTGTCACTACAGGTACGGTTTTCTCCTGGCGGTTGACGCGGAATGCGAATACATTTTACAAGCTGATGGGCTCGCACGAGTGCTTCCGGTATCGTATCTGTTAGTTAAGAAAGTGTGTTGATTTCCGTTTTGCGGCGCCTTCTAAATAGTTTATTTGATATATCAACATCACAATACTTTTGTAATCGCAACCAAATGAGCAAAAACGCACAAAAAATATAAACATCAGCAAAACCATGTCTCCATGCCTTCCTCGCACACCCAAGACAAGTGAACTTGGTCAATAGTATCCGCTGTGATAAAAAAAACAACAAAAAAACTGCACCATGTGTCATTACGTAGCCAGAATACTTTTTCGAAAATATGCTGAGCTTAGAAATACTGATAGCTCTGGTTTTAAATTAAATAGCTCGAGGCAGAAACGCGGGGTTGTGCGTGGTCTGGGAAAGAGAGTGCGGCTAATAATCAGCAGAAGAGAAAAAAAAGAAAAGAAAGAACAACAGAAAGAGTGAGAAAGAGAAGGAAAGAGAGGGTGAGCAGGAGCCTAAGGATGATGGGAGAGCGTATATCACAGCATAGATAGAATGGCAAAGAGTAAAAATAGAGAACGACAAGTGTGCAGAGAAAACAAAAGGCAAGAATAGAGGGGGATATTTATAAATATAGAGAGAGGCAAAAGTAAGATTTAGAGAACACGCAAGTGTGCTTAAGAGTGATAGAGAAAGAAGGAAAGAGAAATCAGTGCAGGAAATGCAGAATAAAACTGAAAAAAGGCGAAAAAAGAGAAATGTACAAAGAAACGAAGATGGCTGACTAGCTCGGCACTTTCTTCTAAATTGGCACCACTGCTGCCAAGATGCCTTTTTGTTTGCCGTGACCTGAGTGAGAATTTAACCGCAGTGACGTGTCCTGGGTACTTCAATACATTTTTTTTCAATGCCATTGCCAGTTTAAGGTCTCAACATCAATTCTGTGTGAAAAGTGCTGTGTCATCTACTAAAAAGTGCTGTGTTTGGCTACAATGAGAAAATTGTATCACCAAAACAAACGGTAAGCACTGTCGGTTATACGCAACACAATAATTCATATTATAATAATGGCTGCAGCAGTATTGCGTACAAAAAAAACATACAATTGTGAGAGACGCCGAAGTTGAGAGCTTTGAAAATTTCGACCACCGGAGCTTCTTTAGCGTGCATCTAAATATAAGCAGAGGGGCCCCAAGCCTTTTCACCTCACCCGCAACACAAGATATCTATCAGTTCCTGTTTTTATAACGCCACTCTGCTATCCACGTGGCTGCTTTGTTGCCTAGCACAGGCCGAGAATGTTAGTTCAATCTACTCCCGTAAATGCTCATAAGGATACTTTAGAAAGCATTCGTGGCTCTCTAAATAAATTTCTCTGGGTAGTATAAGCATCTGTAAGATGAACTTTGAGGAGTTAACTATTACGGCATTCCTGAAGTTAGGCTTGGGAATATATGAACATGAAAACAATAATTTTATCAATTTTGTCAGTGTATCAGCCTCTATGAAGTACGAACGCACCTACGAGCAGAACGCAATATTTGATGCAGGACGCACATAGAAGTTTTTCCTATGTGGAGCAAAGCCCGCTTGCCCTCCACTGCTATTAGATATCTACTTTGACCATAATTTTTTATATTACATGCAGATATGTGCCACGCAAATCTAACACTCGGATGCTATCTTACAGTGTGTTGGGAAGGAGATCGCATTCACATCAAATGAAGAACGAAGTCGTCGCCATGAAGATGTACGGGGTCACTAACGTGTTCGTATGTTTGTTTATATTCGCTCTGTTGCTGTTAGAAGGCGGGACTTCTTCTGGAGTCATCCCTGACATGGCAAAGGTAGGATGCATAAGAATTTTGCATAGCATTAAAATTATGCCAAATTCCTCAAAGCGATGTACCCGCCGGCGTATCAAGTATGTTCGTCAGAATTTTAGGTTTTCTCGGCAAGCTTTTTAGCTCGCGCATTGTCCGGTGGCGCCGTGTACACTTCTCCGCAGAATTCAGAAATGCTTTCGGAGAAGAAGAAGAAGTGAATGGAAGAAGCCCGTAGCTTCATTTCGCTCTCTTAATTCAGTTATTATATTGAGTTCAGGATCTTTTTACAGTGTGCGCGGTGGGTGGACTGTCTCCAGAGTGGCAGCTAAACATCGGCGAGTCGGAGTTTCACTACGCATCGCGATCAGAGTTGCCCCTTAGCGGGCCCGTGCCTCATACCTGGCGAAGCCCGGGTATGGGGGACAACGAGGTGCCGCTAGCGCCAAGAGGAGCACCACTTATTCATCCCGCTCGACTTCAAGTTGCTGCAGGCTCAGCAACAATATCGACGTCCCATACAGAGAGCAGCGAGGCCTCGCAGTGCAAGAAGAGGCGTACAGAGGAGGAAGAGGTTGACAACGATGACGCTACATCGACGTACTCTCTCAATGACATGACACAGATGGATACAGAAGCACCCAAGGAAGACGAGGGAGCTTACACGGTGGTCACCCATCACAAGAACAGAGCTACGGGGATACCGGTGGTATTCAGACCGATCGCTGCCGAGGACTCTTTCTGGAAGGTGAATCCCAATCGCATAGCGTCTGAGATAATCTCTGCTATCAATGAGAAAGTGACATCATCAAGAATCAACAGAGACGGAAGTTTTTGTGTTGGAGTACGGTCGTTGTACTCGGCAAACAAGTTACTGCTGATCAAGAGTCTGGCTGGATTGCCTGTACAAGTGATGATACCTCAGTCTTACATGAAGACCCTAGCAAAGATGAGAGATGTTCCACTCGAATACAGTGATTATGACCTACTGGATAATCTTAAAGATGCTGGAGTAATCTCGGTCACACGACAAAAGAGATGGGTAAGAAATGAAGATGGAAGTGCCACAATGCAACCCATACGTAATGTAATACTCCAGTTTAGACATGACATGCCATTGCCAAAAAGAGTTGCTCTCGGCTTTACGGTCCACACTGTCGAGGAATACATTGAGCCGGCGGTAAGGTGTTACAACTGCCAGAGATATGGGCATAAGGCTAAGACTTGCAGGGGAACCAAGAGATGCAAGGTATGTGCGGGCGCACATAATTACAAAGAATGCACCTCGAAGCGTCAACCTAAGTGTGCAAACTGTGCTGGACCACATCCGGCGTCGTTCTCAGGCTGCTCTCGAAATCGTTTGGCATCAGCGGCACAAAGAGAGAGAATTGTAAAAGGGTACCATTAGATACAAAAAGGTCCAGCACCCAATGCGGATATAGTCGAAGATGTTCCTGCGGCACAAAGAAGTGCAAAACAGTGGCGCCACGACTCTTACTCGGAAGTATTGAAGCGCTCAGCACCAAAACATCGCGTTGGAAAAGAAGTCCGGGCCCAGGAACATGCTGAAGTGGAACTTTCTACCAGGCCAGACACAGCCAAGGAGCCACTGACTACCAAAGAGAAGGGTCACAGCAGCTTGCTGAGCAAAACTTCTTCGAGAAATGCGATCTCGGCGGAGACAGCCGGAAGCGAGCAAGTCATTTTGCCAATAATCTTTGCGGCTCTCAAAGCAATTCTACGATCCCTGCCACAAGCAGGTTTTTTACCAGAAGTGAAATTGCTGCTAGATGTTGAGCATCTTCTCTTGTCGTAATCATGGCTACCGGACTATCTAACTGGTACAAAAGAAGTGCAATATTCAAGTGGAACTGCAACGGTTTGCAGAATAAGAGTGGAGATTTTCGGAAATTCGTCGCTCAGCACGGGTTTCCGATTTTGTGTATTTCCGAAACAAGAGTATCCACTAACTTTCGCTTGTCCAATTATATGGTGTACCAAGCAAACCGTCCTGCTGCAAAAAGCAGAGTGATGTTGTGTGTGAGACGCGATATTCCGTCGACACTTGTGGCTACTTCAAAAACAGATGCGCCGGAATTTGTTAGATGCAAAGTGAAGTTTGGTAACGTTACTGTAACTGTAGTTAGTGTTTATGTGCACCCTCAAGCAAACGTTTCATACGCAGAGTTGGCTGCAGTGTGTAGATCTGACCATGATCCCATAATTATATGTGGTGATTTTAACGCGCGCCATGAATTGTGGGGTAGTGAGCGTTGTAGTGTAAGGGGATCTGCTATAGTAAAAATATGCGAAGATTATGGTTACACTATACTAAATGATGGTTCTCCAACGTTTCACGGGGGCATAACTACTGCAGCATACTAGACATTACTGTGTGCTCCTCTGAATTAGCGGAAGGAGCAGACTGGACTGCAGACGCTGACACAAGAGGAAGTGACCACTTGCCAGTATTCATATATCACCCAAAGTTGAAGAAAACAAGAAATAACCGCACAACAAGAATTACAAACTGGGCAATCTTTCGAGAACTACAGAGACAAAATCTTGAACCCTGTTCTGACGCAGAAACGTATGCATCTAAGATAAAAAAATTTCTAACAAAAGCAACTCGTACAGTACCCATTCCAGATGGGTATTCGGGTGTTGACGCTGAGTATGAGAGGCTTCGGGCAATACGACGCCGATCTGAAAGAAGATATCGCAGGTCAGGTAATTTAGAAGATTTCAAGGTTGCACAGAAAGTACACACTACAATGCGTAACCAACTGCAGAAGCTTTCAACCAAAAGGTGGCAAGATTTATGTGCCTCACTTTCCCCATTTACCTCGGCGACTCAACTGTGGAACATGGTACGCGCCCTCCGACAGCCAGTAGTCCACTCGAGACCACTACAGGCCATAGCGCTGTCTCGAGGAGTTAGCGAACGGGTGATTGCCGAAGACTTTTGCGATCTTATACTGAGAAATGGAGAGACCGCCCAAACGAGCGAATATAATCCTCAGCAGAATCAGCTTCGGCGGTTGTAACAAAGTCCTCTGCGATCAGTTCATCAGATCTAGATGACAGCTTCACACCAGAGGAGCTCCAATATGTGTTGTCTTCAGTAAAACGAACAAGTTCACCAGGAACAGATGGAGTTACATACGCTGCTCTTGCTAATTTGTGCAAAAAAGGAAAATTACACCTGTTGGACATCTATAATAAAATTTGGCAAGAAGAAAAAGTTCCGGAAAGTTGGAAGATATCAAAAGTAGTACCGTTGCTAAAGCCAGGGAAGAGCCCTATGCAGTTGGACTCGTTTAGGCCGGTTAGTTTGACGAGTTGTTTTTCAAAAGTGATGGAAAAAATGATCAATGAACGAATTTTATGGTGGCAAGACATGAAAAAACTACTACCAGAAAGCATAGTCGGCTTCAGAAGAGGTAGATGCACAATGGACTGCATTCTGGATTTGGTCACAGATGTGGAAAACCAACGAACGCAAGGAAACATCACTGTCGCTGTATTCCTTGATGTCCACCGAGCATACGACACAGTGAGTCACGTTCACGTTCTGGAAGGCCTGGCGTTACAGGGATTCAAGGGCAAGATACTGCGTTGGATCGCTGACTTCCTGAAGCACCGGAAAATTTTTGTAGTTACGCAGGAGGGCCCAACGTCAGAACATTTCGTCAACCAAGGAGTGCCACAGGGCAGCGTACTAAGCCCTACTCTCTTTAATGCAGTCATGGCGCAGCTCCCATATAATCTTCCACCCAACATCAGATGTTCAGTATATGCTGATGATATAAGTTTATGGACGTCTGGTCCATCGTTTTTGGATATACAACAAACTCTACAAGAAGGATTGGATAATGTAGACCATTTTCTAAAACAAAGAGGTATGGCACTGAGTCTGGCCAAAACAGCCATACTTCCGTTTACATTAAAAAGACCTGGAAATTTCCAGATTATTCTGCAAAATCAGCCTATTAAAATGGTTAAAACTCATAAATTCTTGGGAGTAATTTTAGACCGGAGACTAACATGGTCGCCTCATGTCCAGTCCCTGGAACAAAAAGTGAATCAGGCCATTCGAATCCTCCGGCATCTCTGCGGGGCCAAATGGGGTGGTACTACAGAGTCGTTATTAGCCCTACATGTTGCCTGGATACGCCCCATCGTAACTTACTCACTGCCCCTGCTGCACGGACTCCCAGCCTCCACCGAAAGGAGACTTCACTTGTTATTGGCAAGGAGCTTGAGGGTATGTCTGGGTTTACCACGGTCAACTTCCAGTGATTTAGTGTATGCGGAGGCTCGAGAGCCACCTTTGGCAGTACTGCGAACTAAAGAAACATCTCGAAATTTATTTAGACTTTTCACGCAACATGAAAGTCATTTTTTATCTGGTGCACTAACACAAAGAACGGCAACGAGACTACAGGATACTATATCATCATTTCAAGCAGTAGTACCAGAATTTAAACAATGGAAACCTTCAAAACCACCTTGGACGCTGCCACTTCTCAACGTTATCCGTGAAATAGACGGCATAGAGAAGAAAGCAGCCATGGCACCTCTATTAGCGGCACAGTTGGTACTTCATCAGCTTCATGTAATGCATAATGAAAAAACGAAAATATATACAGCTGGATCATGCACAGAAGAAGCGTCAGCCTGTGCGGTCTTTATACCCGAAATTCAGGAAAAGAAGATGTACAAATTATCGCACAAATCTTCATCGACGACAGCAGAATTGGTGGCTATCTTTGAAGCAGTTAAGCTTATCTGCGAGAATCCAGATCCACGAAAATGGGTGATATGCACTGATAGCAAACCTGCTCTTCAGCTAATCAGAAATGTGAGATCACCTTACAGAAATGGTGAAATACCACAATGTATCGCAGAAACTGTGGAATATGCCTCATCGCAGGGTCACAACATCGGATTCCAATAGATACCCAGCCACATTGGAATAAAGGGAAATGAAGATGCTGATAGTCTCGCGAAGAAAGCATTGAAGGAAGGACGGGATTGCACAATCCCTATATCTGGGACGGATATTCGACATTTTATATCGCAAGGGGCTAACCATTGTTCGATGGAGAAGTGGTTTGAGAGCCCTAAATCAAAGGAAACGGTACTTTATGAAGTTGATCCACACAGAAAATTTTCCATAGCGACAGACCTTCCACGACACCTAGAGACATTGATCCACCGACTTAGATTGGAAGTAGCATACACAAACAGCTTCCTGCACAAGATACATCGATCCAACTCACCGGAATGCCATTGTGGTCATGCAGAAGAAAATGTTCGCCATATTCTTTTGGAGTGCATTAAATACGCGAAAGAAAGAGAAAAATTAAAGAACAAATTAGCAAGTTTGGACAGACGGCCCCTCACAATAAAGAAACTACTTGGACCATGGCCTGAGATGCATCTTCAGAAAAAGGCAATAATCTTCCTGACAGACTTTTTAGTGGAGACCGGACTGGACAAGCGCCTATGACTGACAGCCAGAAATGAGTATTATGTAAAGTGTGGTCATGTATATACTGGCATTAGAGTAGTAAGGTGTGCGTGAAAGTAGTTTATGACTGAGTGAACTGCGTGAAGAAAACTGTGTATTGACAGGTTATTTGAACTGGTTTCAGTGTGCTATTATGTGTTTTTTTTTCTCCTTTTCCGTATTGTTAATTTTTGGGTACCGTTCTGTATTATTATTTTATTTTTCGCTGCAGAACTCTGTGATATGGAGTAGCCGAGGCAATAGGCTCCTCAACCTCTCCACAGCAAAACAGTTAAAACAACAACAACAACAGAAATGCTTTCAGCACGTACGCACCCTTTCTCTTTGCCTGGAGCTCACGTAGTCAAAAATGTTCCTTACCTCTCGGCCATGTGGACACCTCAAAAGCCAAGGCAGCAACGTGGCAGGCTCGCAATGCAGCAGCAGCTTGGGCTCACCGCCAAGATCCTGCGATGACACTCCAAAGGCCAAAGCGAAAAGGGCTCACCCTCAAGCAAACCTGGAGCTGCGGGCCAGCGAAGCCATGCGAGACGGCTGCGATGCAAAAGCACCCTGGATACCAATTGAACCTCGCACAGCCACGCCTACCCTCGACCGCAAGATGGGTGTTTATTGCAGATGAAAGGAATACCCCTTCGTGCGATTCACTGTCATGATGGTACAAAACTCTCAAGGGCAAAGTACTCTTCGGTAGTATATGAGTACAGCAAGACGCACCAGCAGACACTCTTGTGCGTGCACTCCGTTGTTTTAGCAACGTTGACAACTTGTACCTGACCAACGGCAACGAGTAACGCTACTCCTACCACAAGACCTCAAACGAACACAAGGATATGCTCGACGAGTTTTCGCATCTCAAGCAGCACAGGTTCACGCTAACGCACCGGTACCTTCATGCCCTGCGAGAAGGCGTCGGCTGCTCGACCGAGTTCAACCTTGCATTTCTAAACGTGTGGCCCCTCAACGCACACGTGGATAACATCCAACATGACCCCGTCCTGACCACATCTGACGTGCTCTGCTTCACGAAGGCCTGTGACCCTGGAAGCATGCACATCAATGAATTCGTTCTAGTCGTCCTCATCAAAGCAGTGCAGCGTCCTGCGGGCGTTGTCCTCTGTAAAATAACCTCTCTAGTGCATATATAGGCTTGAATCATACAACAGTCTTTATAGTACAACTCCTCCCCAAGCTCCATTGAGGGGCGCTTTTGTACTTTGCAAAATACAATATCTTGTGTATGTATAATGGATATAGTTCATACATCATAAAGCAATCATCGTGAAAGGAAAATGAGTCCCTGAGCTCATCGTGGGACGCTCTTGTACACCGAAAAAGAACATAGATTTTGTATATAAAATGCATATAGTGCACCTAAAATGCAAATTAATAAACATGGATATGTATTGTACATATAACAATGTTGTCACTTCTATAAATAATGTTAGGGGATGTGTATAGTGGATTCGCGAATCATCCGATCATCTTCGAGCGAGCTCTTCTAACATAATTCACTTTGTGAATATGGCGGTGGTTTTTTCCTTCACTACGTCTAGGAGACGACGCGTTACGACTATGGTAAGCACTAAATATCAGAGTATATAATAGACACGGCGAACGTGGTCAATTCTGTTTACCAGAAGTTCCCGGTGTTGTAATAGAAGCGGCGAGCTTGGTAAAGCAATGTCCTAAAGTACAGAAGGAAATTAATGCGCTGTGTTATACAAGAAACAGTGAATCCTATAAACCAACGAGATAAAAGAGCTTTAGTCAAATACGGAATTGCATTCTATTATTCTTTGACACAATGGCCATTTTTCACTCTTATTGGAGCAAAGGAGCTTGACTCATTGAAACTTGTACTGATAGCTGCTTCTGAACAAGAGCAAGACAATGCACGTAGGGCCACAATCCCCCGCCTATTCCAATTTTGCCCTAGACTGAGAAATACAGATTTTTCATCTTTGGGAGCCGTGTCAAGCGTGGCAACGAATTTGGGGTTTCGCATGTTTTGAGGGGATGTCTTAGTCTGAAACAAATAGTTGTACCTGATGTCACCTACGCTTGCTTATCAGTGGCATTCGCATTACAAGCATACATTTATGCCAATTCAGACAAATGTTCTTTGATATTCGTTGCATAATACTCCTTGTTATGTCTGCTATGACAAGGTGTCAGTTCACCGAAAAATGGTTCATCATACCGGACCACCCAATCAGTTACGAAACTGGTGCATTTTACTTACCTAAAAGCTCCTAAAACGGGCCGTTGCACACTCAGAACAAGATTAAGGATTAAAATGGGAAATACTCAGGGAGACACCTGAAAGTTTTCGAGAATAATGATATCCACGAAAATGTTCGACAACACATATCCCTGGCTTGCTCCTAAAGAAATCGCTCGTGCATAGTTTTGCTAGCTTTTAGGATCTGAGAAAGAGAGCTAAACACCGAGAAAATTAAAAATATGTTGTTTATTTTTGTAGTGCTTAATAAGTGACTTACACATTAAAACGTTAATTTTGAAAATTTACTTCCTGAGTCATTTCTTAAACGAGAAACGCTAGGTACTGAACTGTACTTATTTTAAAGTTGTGTTTGTTCGATGTACATTGCACGGCTATACGCCATGCCTCCATTCTTTGAACATGCCAGCTTCGAGTAGCTATTATGTTATGAATTGGTTTATGTTAGAGTAACACCTACTGAATTACGTGTTTAGTTTTTTGCTTTTAATTGATTGAATATATGATGTCAGAGGCAACAATAGATTGACTTCCTTCAGCTCGGGTTGTTTGTGCACACTATGTCACCATGTCAGATACAGTAAGTAATAATCAATAGTCAACAATAAAAGTAATTCGTCCTAATAGGAAAAAAAGTATGGTGCCTGAATAAATTACAAGACACTAAGTTATTGGTGGCTAAAACTGACGTTTGCGGTGACAAACATATGTAACACTGAACTTCATTGTTTTTGCGCAGATAGTTTTTGTACAAAGCGAAGCTGTACCTGTTCTCTGTACGCGAGAAGTAACGTGCTTGCATTCAAATGTACTCTATTCTGGTGCTGACAGTTTTTGAATACAAGTGATCCGATATGGTCATATATGACGACATCAAATATGAGACGCTACGACTGCAAGGTGGATGTCATTGACGATATGCACGACGAAGACGTTCTCTTTCGGAGATTTTTCGGTTACCGAAGAGTGATAATAAGGTAACTTTCAGATGTCTATATATGCTTATTTTCTTTACCAACTTGCCCATATTTTTCCTCAGTGACTGGATGCTGTTCCTTCATGGACACTTATACCAGAAAAGCACTCGATACCGAGCCACCACCGCGATATACAATGCCATGAAAGTGAGCTTCAGAGGTACGTATAAAACGGCTGGATTTATCCGTTTCGTCTCTGTTTTGAGCAGTGGGCTTGACTCTGCTGGTTGGTGCAAAGTATATGAATAACAAAACAGTGGTTAAGACTGGATAAGGTGAAGACGCAGACAAGATGACAAATACATATCAGCACCTTATCTGTGCTTTCATCATGTCTGTCTTGAGCACTGTTTTGTGTCTCTGCCTTGGTTAGGAATTTACAGGCGGAGTTGTCTAAAGTCTAAAAAAAACGGAATTGGCTTGCTTTATAGGAGCTGGGTGGAACTTTGCTTGTTAGAGCGTGTAGTAATTGCTGCAGTAATATAAACAATTTTCGCAATTTCATGCTCTGCGAACTATACGCAGTGAAGACAACTAAATCACTGTGCATTTAGTAAAGAGTCTTAGCAACCCACTTCTTTTCTCACCGACAAGATTTGTCCGCCACCAGCAGTATAAATTATGCAAAGCGCTTATTGTTTTTGAGTGTGTTAAGCCTCAAAACCACCATATGGTAATGAGTGACGTCATAATGAGGGCTCCAGAGGTTTCATTTATTTAATGTTCTATGTACATGAATATATGCACAGGGGGCCCTGGCATTTTACCTACATGAAATTATGGAGAGTGCTCTTCAAGACCTGTTATCACGACACGCAAAAGTAAACATAATACCATTTTATGGCGGCAGTCGAAATGAACAAAATGGAAAACAAATGCTGCGGCACGTATGTCAGTGGTGACGAAGAGCAACATAGTCCCCTCCCCCTATTTCACTCGTGAAGGCGCTGCTCAGAGGAAGACCCCTCTACGCTGGTACCTGGCGACTCTTGTCTTGACCATTTTCTAGCCGCTGCACTGGTGCAGTAGGTAACATGGTTCCATGATGACCAGAAAAAAAAGCGGGTTTGATCCCCAACACGGCAAGTGCGTTTGATGGAAGGGGCGCTTCTAGAGGCCATGTACTGTGGAATGCATGGCTCGTACAAAAGCACAGAAAAGAATAACTACTGATTATTCTGCGTTCGCCGTATCAACTGCATGGACTATTTAAATGTGGAGTTATTGAATCTGTACACGTAGGTGACTTCTAGAACTTTCTTTAAGCCTACCATCGTAAGGTCTAACACGTAAAGACCTAGAATATATTCCGCGTTCTTGAGCCCTCCCACCAACATCAATTTGAATGAGACAATATCGCTCCAACAGAGCCAATTGAGAAATTCGCATAGACGGTGGCGCCACACTTCCCTCTAGGCATGTTTCTGAGAAACTCTATGTGGAGGTTTCAAGTTTTAACGTCCCAAAAACCACAATATGATCATGGGAGAGACCGTAGTAGAGGGATCCGAAAATTTAGACCACTTTATGTTCTCTAACGAGCACCAAATTCTGAGCACATGGGCTGGAGCATTTTCGCCTGCATCAAAAATGCAGCCGCCACATCTGGGATTCGATCCCGCGACCTGCGAGTCAGCAGGTCGCGGGTCAGCAGGTCACCTTAGCCAATAGATCACCACGGTGGGACCCGTTCAGGGTGAAAACAAGCGTGTTAGCTGCAACAGTGGTTGCTATTACTCGGCCCACTCCCCAATGTGCGCACTGCAGCGCGTGGGTTCGAGCTTTTTGCTCAAGAGAAAAGGCACTTTGCGCCGGACTCGCTTTCCAAAACGCATAATCATTCAAGAATGTTGCTAGTTATAGGTTTGTAGGCACGCATCGGTACAACTAAGTGAATGTTTCGTGCCTGAAAGAGTTGCAGAACGCAGTAACGCTCACTGCTGGCGCGTCCGCTGGGCTGCTGGCTGCGAATGATTGGTGCACAGCTGCTTTGGATCTCTGAGCGCTGCAGAGATCACTATTCACTTTTATACTTCGTTGGTGTATATGATCGTGCGTTTATCTTTTACTCATTATTTTTAGACAGCATGCACACAGCATTTCAGATCAAGAAGCACTTTGGTTTGGGCTAGCTGGTTATGAGTATGTCCGAACATCTATCAGCCCTCGAATATGCTGGCGTGAGAACCCTATGGTGTACTCGATGTTCAGCTAAATCTTAAACTGATAAAGGTTCGCGTGTAGGTTCCCAGGCTGCTGCTTTATGTGACCGATTCCAGGATATATTCGTCTTGGTGTGCGCGTAATAAATGCCTACCTAAAATATGGCTGTCATTCTAATCTCGAGAAAATACCAGCGAAAATGCAGTAAGCAAAGAAATGTAGTTAAGCAGTCACAGCGAAAGTGTTTTGCTCATGTAATGAATCAATATTTAGGTCAATGTTTAGGGGAGAAGGTCCTTGGGCTCGCACGATGTCCGTTTTCACCGTCGTCATCGTAGCTCCCCGTCGGGGCGAAGCACAGGTCTTGCATGCAGCGTACGTGAAGCATTCATGTTGCACATGCAGGTTTAAAAAAATAGACCATACTCGGTTAGTCCAGTCGTCCATGCGTCTGTCTGTCCGCAATCTGTGCATCCGTTCATTCATTCGTGCGTCTGTCCGTGTCCATCTACGTATTCGTGTGACCATGCGTGCCTCCGTCCAGCTATCCATTCATGCATCTGTCCGTACCTTCATCCATCCATGCATACCAACGTCCGTGCATCCATCCGTCTTTCTGTCAATCCATCCGTGAGTTTGTCCACGCATCTGTCCCGTGCGTGCGTCAGTGTACTTGCCCGCCCGTCCATCCGTGCATCTGTTTGTGCATTCAACTTTCTCTCTATCCGTGCGTCCGTCCATTTGACCTTGCGTGCCCGTCCATCCGTGCGTTCTCCGCATCCATTTCTCCATCCGTGCGCCTGCCTGCTTTCTTGTCCATCCGTGTGACTCTCCATACGTCCATGCATCTTTTCATTCGACCATGCGCGTTTGTCCATCCGTGCGTGCATCCACGTCTATCCATACATGCATGTCCGTACATTGATCCATCCGTTAAATTATCCATCCATCCGTGCATGCACTTGTACGTTCGACCTTGTGTGCCCATCCGTCCATGCGTGCATCCATGTCTATCCGTCCGTCCATCTGTCCTTGATACTAGTCGATGACCTAAACGTAGACATTACAGACCTTAAAGACGCCCTGCAACACTTTTTGAGCATGGTCAAAAAGCGCTGCCGATCAGTAGTATAGGCTCCCGACAATACATGAGCCAAATAATATAGCACAGAACATGACCTGAAATTCACAATAAAGTACCAATGTCAGCTAAAGATTGCTTTCTCTTCTCTCGAAAAATCACGGAATAAGCCCAAAAATCACCCGTAGTAACCCCATCTGTCAGTCATTGATTAAATTAAACATGGCGAACTCGGTCGTTACAGATGTTGCCGCGGAAGCCCGCAAATTGTTCACGCGCGCGCGCACTATCACACTGAAAAAGTTGCGTATTCGAAGAAAAAAGTGCTCAATGACGCAAAGTGCGCGCGACGTTTGTCTTTGCGCCGCCATCCCTCCCTGCTTAGCTTCAAGCGCTTTCATAGGGACGAGAGAAGAGAGAATGCAGTCGCAGCATGCGACGAATCTTTGTAACTCCAGTCACACTGGACCAATTTTCAAAATTTTTGCGTCGTTTAATTTGTGAGGCAATAAGCTCTTCCATGAGCTTTCATTCCATGGTTACCCGAAAAAGCGTTTCAGGGCTCCTTTAAGACCTTCGCTTCATCATCAGCATTCACTTCGTGGATCTGCAGCCTTTCAATAGCGCCACGAATTCTGCGTTGAGAAAAAAACAACCGCGTTAGTTCACAAAAAGCGTTCCTTCAGGGAGTCAACTCTAGGAAAGTATTTTTCCGGATAACGAAACAACAAATAAAATTTTTTACTTGTAGCTCTTGTTCTCGGGCTCAGTTGTTGCAGTTCATTATAAACACGACAATCACACCTTCATGGATCAAAGAAAAGAAAAGAACGAAAAAAAGAAAAGAGATGCCGCCGACAGTGAAAGTATGATTTCCAAGCACACCCCGAAAGCAGCACATAATTTATGACAATGGTGAAAATGCGATAAAACAATGTGGCGCCACCAATTAGCTTAACGTTCGCTCACAAAAGTGCGGCAAGGGCGCGCTAAAAAAGCCTCAGCCTGTGGTAAAGCCACACACGTAACGTGTACTAGCCAAACGTCTGATTCGTTGCTACACGCATTGTTCTACAAATCATCCCAAAAGTATCCGACGTAGCAAAGGAAAGCTCATAGGAAACCTGAAAGCTTCCAATACCCACACTGCCTACACGAGAGGTATTCATAGGCTGTCACTTGTCACGCTTTATCCTCATTGTCCATAGAAGTATTCTCTCCATAGTCCATAGAAGTGTTGAGTGGCGGGTTCCCGCCTCAGCGCCTGACGCCTTCCGCGTTGCCCATAGCGGCGGCGCAGCAGTGGAATAGTACTTAAAGAGCCGCGCAACTTGCGCGGGAACAGGTATGCACTTCGGCTCCTCCGACGCGCTTTTTGATCCAGATTTCTTCGTACCTGCCCATGATTCATGGTTAACACGTGATGTCATAACCTATGAAGTATGAAACGCTATTCTACTGAATTTGAGCTACATAAAAGCCTTTGTGAGAGATAAGACATAATTTTAAAATGACGTGTCTTCTTTTGTTTTGATTTCTTCTGTTTTAACTCTTTCTTCTTGCTTAAGCGTCTAAAATATTCAAAATAACTGAGCCGATTTTTTAGAAATCAGCTGTGCTTAGAAAACTGGAACTTGAAAAAAAAGTACCATGTCGAACGTATGCAGAAGCAGGAGGACGTAAGTAGAAAAAGGAGAAGAAGAGAATCTGGACCCCCTACATGGTACACCACCAAATGTTTTCATAATTTAACTTTTCAGGGTATACTGAAATAATTATTTAGGCGCATTCACCGCGACTACTAATTGCCAAAGTTAGTTGGTCTGCTGCACCCCCTCCCCCTGAAAAAATTCCTGGGTAGCCCTGCGCTGAACGTTTACAGTTGTGGTCTCAAAAGTACTTCAAGTTTAACGTAGTCGGACAAGAAATTCACCGCCTAAATATGGCGGCTGGTCTAAGGAGCATTGCATGATTATTGTGATGGGGCGGTGACGTGTGCCTTCAATAATTAAATGCGTGTTCTTGTGTTGGACACACACACACACACACACACACACACACACACACACCACACACACACACACACACACACACACACACACACACACACACACACACACACATATATATATATATATATATATATATATATATATATAGAATTTCAGTTGATCTAGTGTGTTCAGAAGTTAAAAAAATAACGGACGAACATGCGAAAACTTTTTATTGCAATGTTTCAGTCGGTGTTCGGCCACCGTCAAAAATTGAGGTATTATATATATATATATATATATATATATATATATATATATATATATATATATACAAAGTGAACTCACACCGTCATTGTGTGTGTGTTTACTGTGTACATATACGAGTTAAAGTTCTCAAACCAAAATAATGCACTACTGCTTGCCTACACTGTTGACGCTTGAAGGCCTTACGCTAATAGAATATTTGGAAATCACTAGAATTTAACCGGTCGACACAAAATGAAAACTGGTTACATTGAGTTTACGCTGATTAACAGACGGGCCATATACACAACTGGCACTTTTTATTATGTGTAAGATAGCACCTTTCACGTAGTGTTCATGATTAGGAGGTACACGCATTCCTTCAGCTCGGCTCCCTGGCTCGGCCGTCTGGTATTATAAGCACTTGGAGCTTGCATAAAAGAAGCGAGCTAGGCGTGAAAGCACGCAGTTAAAACAAATTAGGCCTTTCAGAAAGCATTGATTATTATCTTCCGCAAATCTGGCATTATAAAGCTGAGTCATCACCGATAAAATTGTTGTGAGAACATTACTTTTACACGGGTTTTTAATGAAACAATCAAGAACATGTGTACTCATATGAGTAACAGTGCTGCGGATATCGCAGAGACTGCCGACCAGGTGCGTAGGCAGAAATTTTTTTGGAGGGGAGGGTGGGGGTGGCAGAACTTTTTCTTTGGGAGGGGCACCCCCCTTAAAATGGCTATTTTTGCGCTCTATATGCCGTTGCGGAAAAAATTTCGGGGTGGGGGGTGGGGGAACGTTCCTGGTGTGCCAAACACTGGGCTACGCCCCTGCTGCCGACAAAAGGAGCGTATGATTTAATCGCAGTTTTGATACTTCTCCTTTTTTTGTAGTTCACCGGTAGCCACTTATGATGTGGCGCTGCATGAGTGAGAAGTTAGGCGAATCCATGCAAATTCTGATTGTACATGTCTTTTTTTAGTGTT
Organism: Rhipicephalus annulatus; assembly: GCA_013436015.1. NCBI lineage: Eukaryota > Metazoa > Arthropoda > Arachnida > Ixodida > Ixodidae > Rhipicephalus > Rhipicephalus annulatus. The sequence continues at coordinate 81,805 of WOVY01000819.1, read as the reverse complement.
TGTGTGTGTGTATGGCGGGGTCGGCAGGCCCTTGAAATAGTGAATATCTCGACGCAATATCGACGTGCCTGCATATTCACTCGTGTACCAGCACGTAGAAAGCGTGCATACATTATTACAGGCTCAGAAAAGCATTAAACGCGCTAAAAACGAGCAATTACATGCTTTCGCAGGCTACGGCGTGCGCGCTCTGAGATTTTCAGTACCATGTGACTGCAGCACCGCCGCTACTGTCGCCCACCGGAGAATCAGCCCAGATGTGGTGCGGGCTCCTCATTCATTCCACTGCCCCCTTCCAGTACACTTTAGAACATCTTCGGGAATGGTCCTCCTGAGCAGTCCCGGAGCAGTATAGAATGTCCCCAAAACCAACAAGGGACAGAATACCCGAGTTTTGTGAAGGGGAAAATGAAATACCAGCCGTTGCGCGTCGTCTGCTGATCATCTTCTGCGCGCGCGGCACACAACGAATGCTGGTATTGCACAGCGCCGCTCCGCCACACGGAGGAAGGAAAGGTAGGAGAGGCCCTGACGTCACTCGTTGTGAAGCCGCGATGAAGCCGGAAGTCGGCCTTACTGACTGAGCAAATTCTCCTCTCTTGTTTACATCCGAATGTAAAGCAGAAGGCGCGACCTTCTCTCCGGCTCGGAAAGCACGTGAGCTGCGCAGTGCGCGTGTCGTGACGATCCGAAACTAATGGAACGGGGCTCAATACTCTGAGCCAGCGCGACACCTTCGGCGAAATCATTTCGTCCGAGTATTAACAGCGAGTAACAGCTCACCGACAACGAAGCAAGTACAAGAGAACGCGCGCTAGGTACACGGACAACGGCGAGTGTTTTCGTGTCATTAATTCAGCAACTGTACAGACAACACGGTCGGTCGTGCGCCTTCTACGGTTACATTCCGCCACGCGGCCGACGCATCGTCCGGCCTCTGTGTCCGTGTTCCGCGTGAAACTCACCGGTGTCAGCATTCTGCGACCGCCGTCGTGACTTTGAGCACGGCGCAAGTGCCACTTGAACGCGGTTGCTGTTACGTTGAGATTACATGCAATGCTGGGGAGAGTGTACGAAGCGGAACAGAAAAGGTATTTTAATACGTACATGCAAGTTGTTACCGTACACACACAACACTAAACTACGTATGTGCACATGGTCCTCATTGCGTCTTGCTGGGCACAACAATTTCTTCTGTTGCCACAAGCAGGAGCACTGCCCAACCGTCTCTGACCTGCACGGCTTTCGTCGTCGTTCCGCTTTGTCATGGTGTCGTACGCAATTTTGCTGAACATTAATTGCTTAATCCGCGTCATCCGCCGCACGACACACGGATATGCACTCGTTCTATGCACTTTTGAAACCCGTGATGGACAAAGGGATTTGTAAACGTTGCTAAGAGTAAAGTTACTGCCAGGAGAACACTGTAACCAATGACGCGGCGCAGAGCGCGGATATTGTTCTCCACGGCTCAGAAGAAGACCTGGGGAGGCACACATGCCACCGCCAGCCGCGGCCGCTCTCACTGCTAGACCAGCCTCACTTCGCAACACGTAACCATAGCAACGCCGCCATTGTGCCCAGTGAATATGGCCGCCATGATGTCATTTCCGCACACTTTTCACGTAGCACGCCAGATGGGCATGCCCTCTCTTACCTTTCCTTCCTCCGTGCTCCGCCGATTTTTTTCGGAGCACCTAGAAGCAACAACAAAAAAAGTGCCCCGACAGGGTGCGCCCTTGTTACCAAGATGGTTGGTGCGCACCGGTGCGCACTGGTGCGTTTTACCGAAGATGCCATTAGTTTTGACCCTTTCAAAGAATGGTCACACTCTAAGCGGGGGCGTGCGCATCGACGCACTTTATTCTCACGTTGAAACGCACCGTAGCTCTGTGGTAGAGCACCGAACGCGTTATTCCAAAATCGCAGATTCGGATTCTGTCTGTGGCAAGCTATCTTTTAGCAGATGTCTATTTCTTAACATTTACATCACAATTACTTCTAGTAAAATATCCTATACTTTCGTTGGCATTATTCTCTGTTAGTTCACATTGTTATTGTGTCAACCTTCGAAATATTGTTATTAAGTCTACAATGAGTCTCCAAAATTTCTTTTAATGCCATGCGCATCATTTGTCTGGTGGAACATTCGTGTTTGTTGGTCCTTTCAATAACCCGGAAGTATAATTGAATAGCAAAATGATGCATGAAGCTTAATGCAAGCAAGCTAAAATTTTAATTAGCGCTAGAAAAACGTCCAGTGAAAACGATGAACGTAGCAGTCACAGCGCTAACGCACATCTATAGTGCTAAGTGCTATGTTTTTAGGTCGTATTCAACGCCCCTTAGTAATAAATGGACAAGTTTTCAATGAATTGCGAAAATAGCAGAACACCACGCTGCTGTTTCCGTCTTATTTCCCTCGGTCGTTTTAGCTGTTTATTACAATCTGAGCACCAAGGGTTCCTACACTGATATCTGTCGCCTCAACGCAAATTTTCCAGAGCTTGTGTGTCTGTGTTCCGCGCAGTAGCATCGCTGTGACCAAAACAACAGACAGAATACAACAATGAAAGTAATAAATGCAGTGCATGAGACAAGATAGTTTCGCTTTTTGTCGTTCACAATTCCAATTTCGGGATGTTGCAACTACATTACCGAGAATTCCTTTATATTTCGAAAGATGTATCATACTTGGGCACTAGCGGAGTCAACGAAAGTTGTGGGAATTGTTTACACATTGACAGGAAATGCATGCGTACACCTACATCGTATCGGCATTTTTTTTGAAAACATTTTAAGGAATTTTCGTATCCTCTTCTCTGGAAGTGGTGGGTGTAAGCAAATAACATTTTTTTCATGGGCTAATTCATGACATGTATATAACTGGCACCAGAATCAGTAGCTTAGGTGAATGAGTAGTATCGTAACCATTATTAATGGTTTTTTCACTCATCGACAAGCGTTTAAAATGAAAAAGATGAAAATTTTCTTGATGCTCTCAGCTTTATTTTCGCTTCTGTAATACATGAGTACCTGCTTCCTGGAATATTTCCATGCTCCGTGAATAGCAGCTCTTGTAAACAATGTATATACTTAGAAAAAACAATGTGAAAACTAAAAGCATGAGAGAAGGCTTGAAACTAAAATTTAGCTTTAATACAACCAATATTTTTGCAATTTTATAGCCATAACGTTTACTGCCACGGCCTTAGAGCCGAAAATTGAAACTGATTTTCAGAGTCTTGCCTCACCTCGAGATATTGAAGCATGGCACAGAATTTTACTTTTCGTCGGCTGGCCAACAGTTTTTTTACTTCTATTGCAGAACAAGGTACGCCTCTAGACACCGAGACATTACTATTCCAAGGCATGAACAATACATGTGGCATAGTTGAAGTGGGAGACATGGCGAGTGGTAAGAATATTTTATATTTACATAGCTGAGTGGAATTGTGAAAACAAAAAAAAAATGTGAAAAAATTCAGCATCCCAAGCTTCGTGTGAATGAGTTCATGGAAAGTAGTGGGTGAGTAATTGTCTATGCTGCATTTTTCACCTGTGGGTCAGGTATTATGAGGTTCCTCGACGTGTTTTTGTAAGCCAATGCATTGTGTACACGTCGTGGGCTTACTAGAAACATTGAATATAGACTGGCTCTCAATGTGTGAAAATACGATGCGACGTAACGCCAGTGCTTTTGTAAGAGCACAGAAGTCACTGTTGAAAAAACAAAGGGCACTCTCACTTGTGATCATCGGAATATATTATGTAACTTTCAATCCTGCTTGGGCCTTTTTGGCCTGCAGTATTTCACAAATAAAATAAATAAATATTGTATATCCTATGGAGCTGAGCAGCATTTGAAAATAGCTTGCCAAGTCGTAAGAATATAAATGTAATGTTTACTAGACTGCTCATTAAACGGAGCCAACACGGGAATCACTAGTGACATTAACCCGACCTGACAACTGTATCAAGAGTACGTATAAGATATTTATTGCTTTGTTGTGAAGTCAGATAGCCAGCATTGCAACCAAAACTGGCTGTGCACCGAAATTACGCCTATGGTATTTTTGCAAAGCATCTTTAAGTCTAGATGTGGCTTTGCTGCAGGATACCTGGCCGCCACTTGACAGTTCAGAATAGCAACCGAGACATTGCTGGGTTCTAATTTTAATTGTTTAAATTTATCGGGCCAACGCGGCCATTCCAGTTTTTCTTAACGCTCTCGCACTGAACCTACTATTGCCTTTCTTTGCCGTCAACTCTGGCGCATAACCGCATACCACTACCCGTTCTAGTTACGCATCACACTTGTATGGAGGAGACGGTTTGACTACGTACCCGAGATGACTCTCATGTCATACACGTTAGCACCCAGAAGACATAATCGTAAAACCCTTTTACCCCACATATGCCAGTTTTGGTTGACACCAAAACAAGGCGTGCATCACTAAAGCATTCAACATAGGCGGCTCGACAGATAGGCAAAAAAAACTCTCAAAGTATCATTAGTGTGGTATAAAATGATTCGCATTTAACATTAACATTAGGGAAAACCTGCTCTTAGGAACGCTGGTATGTGCTTGAAATCTTATTTGCCGCAAGAAAAATGCAGACAAAAGAACACAAGCATGACGACACCGGCGGCTTGCTGGCATGCATGCTGCTTGACAAATTATCTGTACATTCAAGAAACCAATTCCTACAATGCTTTGCGTGACATTGATCACATTGCGCACAGTGAATAGTGAGTACCAACTGCGATATTGCTATTTACGCAGTACCGGCGACCATAGCGCAGTGGCAGTGGCATTCAGCTACTGATCTATGACCTGCAGTGTGATTCTATGAAGAGTTGACTCAGGTTAAAGACATGATTTCGGTGTCGACCACAGAGATTAAGCTCAGTAACGGTACACTGCAACAAATGTCTTGGAAAAGTAATACATGGGGCCTGAATTCTTGGAACTGATATCACAATTGATATCTTCCTGCGCACGTGCTATTTTACGAGTATACCAATTTGTCATTCAGGCATAATTGCCAATAAAGTGCTTGTCTGGGATTGTGTATCTCTCACCTCCCGAACGTTTATTTCGTATCCTGATTTATATTATTTTTGTTGATTTGAAATTGATTTTAGAATTTTTCAGAGCTTGCTTACTTTAAAAAGGTCGAACAGGGTAATTTATGAAGTAGACGAATTATAACGAGGAGTTAAAATCATTGTGGATGTGATATCTCGCTATCCGGCACACTAGAGACGTATATTGTTTATATTAATGAACGTTTTCTTTTCAGCTGACAAAGATTTACGTATGAACTTCGGGTGAAAAATTCTTCAATAGAAGCACCCAATCGTACCGACTGCTTCAAAGAGTACCAGAAAATGGTGAAAAAAGCTAAAGTCACAGTCACGTACCTACCAGCTTGTCAAGACATACTAATAGGAATGAACAATATTATCACTGGTGGAAACCCTGATAATGGAGGCATAGGCCTACTTTACTTCATAAGCTGGATTTAAGCACAGCTGTGGGTCTTTCCTACAAACTACCGTAATTTAGAAGACTAATTATCTACCCGTGGCTCACCCAAAATACGGTATTTGCATCTGCTTGCCTAGCTGCCGAGACAAGATTTTTTTTGCACTAGGCATACGTTCGACATCCCTTGACTGTGTGAAAAAAAAAACGACAAAGAAGCTTTTGTGCCAAGTTACCACAATAAAAATTCGACTGTCACACAGACAGAAGCAATAAAATTGTCGACTCATTATTCAGTAAATATTGCTTAGCTCCACCAGTAGGGGCCGAAGGATATTCCTGTCGTGTGAAGTACTGGCTCTCCGTACATCAAGTAGAAAATAATTAGTGTTAGATTTTCCACAAGTTATTAAAGGGCCCCTAAAAACGCCTCAGAAGAAATTTTTAGTTAGACGCTGGCAGTTGTTGTGTGTTCAAACAACAACATTTTGCCCCCAAACATTTTTTCAATCGGCTCAGTAATAACTCAAAAAAAAGCACACTATTTTGAAGCGTCCCGAAAGCATAACGAGAAGAAGCGACCTTAAAATTCTTGCCACTCGCGTCACGTAGCCTTCGGAAGCCAAATCTATTCCCTAGCCTTTCCGACATCCGAGTAAATGGTCACGTGCGCATGACGCTCCCGAGCAAGTCTAAATACCGAGCACGCGAGCGACGTTATTATTGCGATCCCCCCTATATGCCCACGTATGGGGCTGACGTTGGACCCTCTTCTCATTCACCCTGCCTCACTCCCCCCCCCCACACGCTCGCCTATGCATGATATGCTAATACAGGGAAGAATATTTTTAGTCACGGTTATCCCGAGTGCGCTACTCACGGCGGTGACCTAGTAGTTCTATACGCCGCTGATCCGAAGGTTGCGGGGTCTAATCCGGGCAGTGGCAGCCACATTTCGATGGAGGACCAATGCTAGACATCAGAAAACTAACGCACTTTAATATGTTGTGGTAATGGTTATTTCGATGAGCGATTTTAGCAATTACATTCTGCCCATTCAGCAGGCCTGACATGTGAATCGAACAAGTTGTGCAAATCGTAAGTGCCAAGGCAATGAAGCTAACGCTGTTGATGAGCCGAAAGAAAATTACAAAAAATAAAGGTAGCACGAAGAGCTACCAATAAAGCTATCAGTTCTATCAATTGAGAAAGTGGGAAAAACATGACCGATATGACAGGGCTTGTCGAATGGGAAGGAGCTGTATTCTAATAGATACCTCTTTGCTCGGTAAGCAGTTTACTAGGCGAACGGTCCGCAGCATGGATGAGGGGTTTAGAGAACTTTTGAACTTGAACCAGGAAGGATACGACGGGTGGCTTCCATTTTATTCGAGAAATGTGCGTGTTAACCTTTTTTATGCTTAGGACAGCTCGGTGAAGACAGAGGAAATAATCAAATTGACAATAAAGTTGTGAATGTTGCAGAGTTAGGTATCGAATGTGTTCGAACTCAGTTCGTGCACTTGTCGGGTGAAGAACTGATATTTACGCACATGTGTTCGCGCGGAAATAATTAGTGCTTGTGTATTTGTCTTGAAGAATAAATGATAAAGATAATACACATTGTCACATGTGTAGAGAGGAAGAAGAAATTGAGCAGGAATAACAAACCACTACTACCCAGCACCTCCACCACTCTGAAACGGGGTTTGTTGGCACAAGTAGTAATTGCACAGCAGGTCTATGGATGGGGAAAGCGGGCGGCAGCAACGGACCCAGGAATCACAGCACTCGGGGCAAACGCTAGCGCTTGGCTCCTCTCGCTAAAGGCGTGACCCACTGCGGCACATAATCTTCTTCCCCTCTACACATGGCATTTTGGTGCACCGTGGGGTGTTATTTATGTACCGAAACGTGACTCGGATGCTATTGGCCATTTCGTAGTGAAGTTCGATCACGTATCGAGCCAATTGTTGTGCGCCCAAGCATTCGTTCTGCACTAAATATGATGTAAGAACTAAAGGGGTGGTTTCATAAAATTTTGGGGCTATAACAATCTTCTTACGGGTTTTATCTGTATGCGAGGACACTCAACACAAATGGTAAGACATAAAAACTTTCACACTATAAATAATTCACATTTAAAGTTTGCCTAAATCTCATTCTCTCGAACGAAACCCATCGCTAGCGCATCCAACAATGACGTAGCCTTCTAGAAAGAGGAACGAAAGCTGTAGTGATGTCACAACAGATGCGTGTTGAGGTGAGTGACCACCGGATATTGCCACGTACGTACCAGCAAACACCAAGGCTGCCAATGCCAGCGGTGCGTTTGATTTGCAAGTGCTTGTGTTGCACGAGTGTGCGAGAGCATACGACACTCAGCCTTACTTGCATCACAGCATTGTGTGGTAAGCAAGCTACACGGCTATGTCACTGTGTTGGTCATTGCTTAATTCGGAGCCCATAAACCGAAAAATAAATTAGTCCACATAAATTACGCGATATTAAATTATTTAAGGAAGATACATGAATCTTGGAACGTAAATAATGGTTCTTGCAACTGAGAAACACACAGATAAATTATTTAGCATGTGTTTACAGCCAAATAGTCAAGGCGCTGCGTAAATTTACATTACAATATCAAATTGGCACTAGACCACTAAATAAAACCTAAGGTTATGCAATGAACTACAATGCGGAATTACAGATTACATCTCCATCACTTCGCTCTATTGTTGGCATGCGTAAAATAGTAATCGCAGCTGCACTGTTTTCAAACATAATGTTCCGCACTGCGCCCCGTTTGTGGTTGTATATCGCGAATAATATTTCAGAAGAGACAAAACATTTTAGTACCCTCCAAGGCACTTCAATGGTCAGGTGAGGGTTAGGGCAAAAGTAAGTGTTGTTATTGTTCTTCCGTAATCACATCTCTGAGGTGTCGCAAGTGAATTATTACTTAGGTTTGATTATTTGAATCGGGGGTCGCATCCGACATAATGGTGGCGCAAACACTGTGACATCATTGTGGAGGACGCTGGCATTGCAGGGGAGCATTCCGCGTGTTATGGTTGGGCAGAGTGTTCGTTTCAGAAGGAGAAAATGTGTAACAAACATCATCTCTAGATATGGTACGCTATTCTGATAAAATAAAGCGTTCCTTAAACACTTGCAAACGACAATTCAAAGGCGGAAACCATCTTCCAATTATTTTTGTCTCAGTCGATTGTATTGATTCGCCCCTTCCTGGAATTCCGCCCACATGTCGTGGTTTCACGCTGCCCCCCAGTTCCGATGGATTGGAAGTGTGCTGCACCCAACACCATCCTGCAGTGACCTCGAGAGTGGCCCGTCAATGCGCATGCAACTGCGCCATCTGACGAAGTTGTCAGATGGCGCAGTTGCATGCGCAGTTGCTGCACTGTTGCTGCACAACGTGACGTCACAATGTGACGTCACGTTGTGCAGCGTCGTGATCAGGCAACAAATGTTGGTGATCCGTGAATTGATAAGGTCATTGACGACACCATCACGTGGTAATTATCATGCACCACTTGAGCTCATGCCGACACCCCCGACGCCCATTGTCAGTTTTCGCGTTTAGTGAGGCATCTCAGGCTATCGCTTTCACAACTTCACCTCAGCTGTAGGATTTGCCGCTGCGCTTCTCACAACGGTTGCTTGAAAGGTAGGTGGGAGTGCCTGCTCTCCTCTTTCGAAAGTGGACCAGAATAGGAGAGCGAGTTTTCCGCAAACAGTTCACCGTCACTGGTAACAATTCATCCACATTTAGTGTGGTCACATTTGCTGCTGGGCAGAAAATTGTTGCTGACCTTTTGTGGTCTTCCCGACACTTATAACAACAATATACCGACCATATAAGACGAAATAAGACATCACTAACTGGTGCGTATACTTGCAAGTCAAGCATTGTTCAAATAAATGTAAACTACACGCTTTTAACTTTGAATGCCCAAACCATTTATTCAACTAATATTTTAAGGACAGCTTTGTCCCTGAGACATTTTATTATTGGGTATTCTCATATTAGACGTTCCGTTCAACCACATCAAAGGTAACCATAAAGTCTAGGAAACTAAGAGACATTTTCATGGTATCCAGTAAAGGCAGACTTCACCACTGTTTCTTCATCCTCAACTACAGTTACAATATTCCACACGGTGACACCACTAAGCGCACCTTAACAAATTTCTTGAAGCTACGTAAACCACCGCATGGTTTTCATTGTGGACGATTAGAAACGGCACTTCAACAAAACCTATCAAGCTGTCTTTTCGATATGGGGAGTGAGTAGCGCAGCTTTTTATCTGCATCCACAATGATGTACTTTATAGTCGTCACACTACTAAATTCCACTGCCTGCTTCTCCGCACTCTTTATCTTATAGAATTTACGATAAGGGAAATATAACTCAGTACTCCGCTGCAGAAAAGCTTCTATTTCATCGGCTTCTGCTCGAAGGTTTACCCGGAAGACGCTGCTATGTTTGGGGCTTCGGCAGTTGGATTTCGATGTAGCCAAAAGTATGCTGGAGACATTTACGCTTAAAGAAAGAAGTGGTCGTTATTTGACGCAAGCGTTCATTATGACGTGTATAATGACATGCCAGAATGTCATCAATATTATCATCAGCCTGACTACGCCCACTGTAGGGCAAAGGCCTCTGCCACGCTGGTCAATCAACCCAGTTTCGTGCTTACTGCTACCATGTTGTACGCGCGAACTTAGTAATGTTTCATAATTTATATGGAACAATTTCCCTGCTCGGCTTTTTTTTTTTCGTTGAAAAATTTTTACTAAGTGCAGAAAGTTACGTACAGGCATTGTGGGCGCTACAGTTTTATAGTAGAAAGAAATGCCCTATTTCTGTGGAGCTTTTCACCATGAAATCTAGACAGTGGCGTGCAGCGGTAGCATCAGAACGTAGAGGCATGAGGGTGGTGATTAAAGACGTCCAAATAAACGCAATACTGTTGGTTAACAGAAAAGCCTTTTCGAAAAAAAAAAACACACTGCCCGCCGCACACACAGTGAAACCACGTTACAAGCCGGCGGGTCATGAGTAAGTAAATTTATGGCGTCCTAATTTCCAAACACACCTTTCGTGAAATGAATGCTCAAAAATGGGAAAGATACCATGAGAACTGGTGATGCAAAAACAAAGAAACACATATTCAGAGCGCTGGATAACAAGAGTGACTTGTGTTTGTTCCCAAGTCTCCCTTCGCGCTCTTTTTTTGTAATTACAAATATGCGAACTAGCCCAAATAACCAGACTTAACCAGATATATGATGCCTGCATAATGAATGTATTTGCAGTTTGGTACAGCAGGCCTACATTCACTGTACAGTACATGTGCTCAACCATGTTTAGCGTTGTAGGGGTGCACTCCAATATATTCATGATCTACCTAAAAAAAAAACGAACGAATGGAGAACATACCACTCCCGGATTTGATGCACGGTGCCAGTATGAACATTAATGAGATATTCCTTGAAACACATCAGTCAGCCTTGTCATTGTGAGAACTTTGCATTGTTATATAAAGTGCTTTGGAACTATAAGAACATTTTATTTTAGCGTTAATAGCGAAAGATACAGTCGGAGCAGAGAAAACACGACGAGTGCTTTCTATCACCTGAAGGCTTCTGAAAAAAAAAAGCTGATACGTGGAATTTGCAGACTTGCGTTATGTCAGGCTAAAAAGTACCAGCAAGATGAGGGGTATACGATGATGCTTTAAAAAATTACAAACTAGGTGCGTGAGAAGTGGTCTCAGGAATCTAGCCCCTAACTTTGTAAGGTTTCTGACACTTAGCTAACGCACGTGCTTTTGTTGCGATCGGCAACAAGGGCACATATGACCTTGCTAAGAACAAACACGGCTTCCTTTGACCCTTGTTGAGCTTTTAAAGGACGTAGTTTGAGCATGATCGAAGCACGGCATTTTGTAGCGCAATACTATTTGCTGTTAAGCAGGGGAAGTAAAAAATGATGTCAGCGAACATTAAAAAAATAAGGTCCCAACGTATTCTTGCGGAAAAGCGCTGTTAGACACCGGACATGGTATTGTGCATACAACTATGAACAAAGCGTGCTCTATCTATTTCGAAAGAACACCTTCGAACATGAATTCATGCCCTCTATTAAACTCTGAGGGTGCTCTGCGTATCTCGTGTGTTTGAGAATGGCCGCATAGGGCTTGAAGATGGCTGCTTGAACAATACGCTTTAAAATTCGGGAATATCTCGTTATACGCCTTGACAGGTAAAAACATATAAGCTCTTACTTTATATGGCATACGTTTGGTATAAATGACTATACACTTTGACTATTGTTACGTAAGTCTTATTACAATAACAGCCTTATACAGTCCTACAGTATATCACTGTACAATACGTCGATGAAGTACAATACTTCACTGTGCCGAAAAAACAACCTGCTGACTTTCTGCGTCCACATATTCGCAGCCATGGCATAGTATACCATGGTGATGTTAGCGGTAAAAACACGTAAGGAACTTGATTCACAATGGCGATCATTGCGTTTGCGCACTATTGTGCTTGCCTTTCAATGCAATACTTGCAATAAATCAGTTAGTAGCTCCTGTCTGTCCCCTATCTGACTTTTGTAGCACTAAAATCACCTTGTGATATAATGACGAACTCGTCGTACGATATATTCTTTTTATGCATAGTGTAGTTTGCTAGCAAAGCAGTAACAAATGTCGGTTAAAATTACCGACTTCGGCGGAAGCTTCTTTGTGAAAGGGATTAAACTATTCATTTTATGTAGAGTAGTGAGCCTTTAGCCTTCATGCATGGCCAAGGCCACATAAACGGCGTGAGCCAAGGCGTCGTGGTACATAGTTTTAACGCTGTCACAGGGGACGTGGTCAACTTGGTGCAACGCAATTTTGGTCACACACTGAGACATGGATCCTTCGGGAAGACCCATACAGCGGTGAGGGGACCACAGTATCTGAAGTACTAAAGGTTCTAAATGTGTGCCGTGTTGTCGACCATCGTTTGGAGTTGCGACACTGGCCGCTCTGCGTGACCATAAAGCGGCTAAGTTGGCGTACATGATCTGCATGCACGATGACATAAGGGCGCGTTGTTTAGGAGCTGGTGCTGAAAATTATTAATACGAAGCCATGTTTAGACTGTATGCGTTACATACCAATGCTCAGTAAGTATCGTAAGTGTAAACGCAAGTAATGTAATTCGCTTATTCATATGTTGTTTTATTTATAGCAAGTAGCGTGACGTTTGGGGCGTAAATATTGACTGGCCTGTGACTTTTGCGACAACTACTGATGTGTCCGTTGCATGCAACCAGTGGGCAAAGCAGCTTAGGTTTTCAGGCTTTCACCTTCCGTTCGCGGGGCTTTTGGCCTCCCCAGATTACGCGTCTTCATGCGCGTCTTGAAAGCCAAGAAGTAGCATGTCTGTGCACTTGCTTTGCCGGACTGTATAGAGGGCCTACGCGACGTGCATTCATCAGAACGCACATCGCATCTATCATTTAGCCTAACCATTCCAGTCATGACGAAACATGCGAACCTTGCTAGGCTGCAACGCTTGTAGCGAGGAGGCAGGTTATTAGGGCGATACAGCTCTTACGTCATAGGACACTCAAGACAGTTGTGAATGTAATGTGAACGTGGCCTAACTATATTTCCACAGACATGCTCTTGAATGGGCACCCAATAGACCTTGCTTCTTTAAGCACGTTCATTGCGCTAGTACACTCAGCCAGGTTCTGTTTGGCCCATGGTTGTTGGCCACTGAGCAGAGTTGCCTCGCAGCGCTCTCGGAGTTAAAAAGCGAAACGGGGGAAGAGGAGGAAGAGGAAAACTTGCCTGCGTGCTCTAGCCATGCTGATACAGTAAGCCACCCACTCTTAGAACAAGCAGCGGCCATCCCAAGAGAATGATAAAAGTGCGTGAGAACAGTGGAGCATGGTAGGAAGTTTGTAAAGAGCACGATAAGTGTCCATTTGCCAGATTTACGCAGCTGATCATCAGTCACCAGCCTCTGTTTCTTGACTGTACGTGTTACTTGCTCTACGTTGGCTAATATTTAACCCCACAAAGACGCCCAGATTTCAATTCTACTACATACACCAAGGACGCATGACCAACGGCTTAAAATTGACAGATCCCACGTACAGTGGGAATCGATGATACGCAAAGCATGAATGAGAAATGTTGATATGACACACTAAACTCAGCACAACGTTGCGAGGTGGAGGTAAATGATGCCGCACATGACTTTCGTGTTACGATTATTATGTTTTGATGTGTCGTTTACCTTGAAATCTATTCACGTCACGTGATACCAAATTTAGTATATTAGAAGCTAGCGAAACGACCGTGAGCACACTATCAGCGTGGTATCTTGTCATGTTCTTACATGACACACGTGTCAGGATTATCATGTCTGAACCAGTCATACACTTCTTCATCCATTGACGTCCCGTAACACCAAATTTGGTATATGTGGAGCTAGCAAAACGGCCGCGAGCGCATCATGAAGGGCTCAATATACTTCAATGTATTGTTGACGCGTGTGCATGCTGGGCACATGCAGTAACGCTACGTTAGCGAAACGTGAACACTTCATAGTCTGACACCAGGCGTGACCTGCGTCCGTCAGCGCGGCTCGACGGCAGCCGGTGCGAAATGCAACCTGCTGTATTTCACGCCAATGCCACAGAGAAACACTACTCTATGCCAATGGGTTACCCAGACCCGTTTCCCTCTTTTCGCGAGGGAGGGATGCCGGACGCGCTGAAACGCGCATGCGTCGAAGCAACACGGCCCCCGCCTGCGAGTATATGGCACGGGCACATGGCGGGGCAACGCCGGCGTGACGCGACGAAATCAACGCCGGCGAGCACGCGCACCACGCCATGTCGAAATGTATTGGCGCCTCTACTATGGCATGTAGTCGTGTTCTCACATGACACGCATCTCATGATTATTATGTTTGCACCGGTCACATATATTCGTCATTCATTGGTGTCACGTAATACCAAATTTCCCATATGCGAAGCTAGCGAAACGGCCTCGAGTTCATCATGAGTGTGGCATGTAACATATTACATGAAACGCCTTATCGTGATTATCATGTTTGGATGCGTCATTTAGCTATGTTGTCCATTCGCGTCGCGTAGTACCGAGGTTGGTACATGTGAGGACAGCGAAACAGCCGCGAGCGCATCATGAGCGTAGCATGTAGTCATGTTTACCATGTTTCCACTAGTATCTTACCTTCGTCATGCATTCACGTCCCGTAATACCAAATTTGGTATAAGGGAAGCTCGAAATATGGCCGCCAGTGCATCATGAGCGTGGAATGTAGTCATGTTGTGACATGACAGGCATCTCATGATTATCATGTTTGCATTAATCACATACCTTCGTCATTCATTCACGTACCATAATACCAAATTTGGTATATGTAACGCTAGCGAAATGGCCGCGAGCGCATCATGAGCGTGGCACGTAATCATGTTGTTACATGACATGCATGACATGATTTTCATGTTAGGGCCTGTCGCTTCTGTTTGCCATAAAATCATGTTATACCACACCAGTTTTGCAACATGTCTTGTGAATGAATCCACTCCAAGAGCTGAAAGACGTTGAAATGTAAATTCTAACATTTATGGCATACGTGTCATGATTTTTATGTTATGACTAGGCAAATATGTTCTTCATACAGTTATGTTATGCCATACGAAGTTTGGTATCGATACCATTATCGTACCAGCCAGGAGAGCTAGAAGTCGTAGGCGGCTAGATAGATAAATAGATAGATAGATAGATAGATAGATAGATAGATAGATAGATAGATCGATCGATAGATAGATAGATAGATCGATAGATAGATAGATAGATACGCTCAATGTTACTGAGGTTCGCTAATATATGCTTCGGATTTAAAAGCTTCGCTCCCAAAATTGATTAGCGCACGTGTTTATTGTCCACGAGCCAACCACCTAGGATGCCACACCTCCCCCGTTCATTCTCCAAGCATAAATCTCACTTCTCAGCATGATACTGTGTTATTTTAATGCCCGGGCGTCGAAATTATCACATGATACTCCATGTAACTCAAGTTTTCCTCCATAATATTTATGTTATCGCAATAAAAGGTTCAGGCACAATTCTACGCGGCCATCAGCCACAGCATCAACAAAGTACCCGTAACGCTTTGTAAATATGTAGCGCGTACTTCGCTTATCTGCAGAATGACGACTGATGGTGTATGTGGTGCTTCCCCATTTAAAAAAAAAATATCATGGTTTATGGCATTACGGGTACCTCGCAAGTGCACTTGTATTAGTAGCCCCAAGCGAGTTTACAACAATATCAAGAAATGATGCTCTCTCAGTTCTCGCTGCAAGTGTGATGCACTTTCTCTGAAGGCCGAACATTTTTGTCCCATTTTAATTCTTATTTTTTAAAATTTCGTGCGTTGGCAAATGCCAACTTTGGCGGTGGCGGCGGACAACTACAGCGCCAAAAACATCCGTTATTGTGATCTTATAAAATCTTTTGGCGTAAACTGTGAGGGTGAGGGCAAATGTGAAGTTGAGGGAAAGAAGGGGAGGAAAAATCATAGCATACAAAAAAAAAGGCAAACATACAGAGGGAGAAATATAGAGACGAAAAAGTAGAAAGAGAAATAGGGCGACCGACAGAAGGTACGATATAGATAAAAAGCGATATTACGATGAAGAGAGGGCAAGGAAGGAAAAGAAACATAGAAAGACGGAGTAAGAAAAACACAGAGATTGAAAGAAAAAGAAAAAAAACTAAGCAAGCACAGAAATACATTCACACGTGCATACACACAGAACAGAGAAAAAAGAACAAAATAATAGAAGAAAGACAAAGAAAGTTTGCGAAACTTGACGGAACCGCTGCAGCCATTACCACTTATAAATCTTTATCGCATTGCGCCTCCACTGAACGCTAGGCTAGCTTTTCAACCGCATTTATTTCTAACGAATGTTGCTGATTCCGAATGCAGACATTTTAAAATTATTCATACATTTTTTTCAAGTAACCCTGCACAACACTAGTAACAGCAAGGAGCCACACAACAAGTCGTCTCTAACTGATCTCATGGTGAGGTTAGTGAATACAAAAGGTGCGAGGTAGCATATCACTTCCATATCAAACTTCCACCACTCTTACGCCTTCCCGTTCAAGAGTGGCCAGAATGCCCCGACGCTAAGAATTATTAAGGACACCGCCTTGGATGCGTTATTGAGGGCAAAATTGACAATCTGAGTCAAAGCGAGAGAGGCCTTTCAAGTCTTCATTTTTAAATGCATAAATACCTATTTCTAAAGACCGCAGCGCTTATTACGCTACGCTAAGAACGTAAAGATATACCCGACAAAACGGCTTTTTCCTACGCTTCACCGATACTGCATGGTGCTGCCACCTAACAGTAGCTTCGAATTCTAGAAAAACTGTTTCTTTGAACTACTACTATATGGCAACCATATGGAATCCCAGTACATAATACTGACTTGTTTACGTTGCGCCCAATTATGCGTAATATTTGCTTTTTGATTGAATATGTCCGCTAGTGTGAATGCACCTAGGAGATAGAGATGGGTTGTCACTCAACAAAGGGTTAAACTTTCGCTCTAGTGGCCGAATCAGGTGACAAAACCAGAAAGACAGACACACATATAGGCAGACAGACCTAACTTTTCGCGCAAGACTGTCGTCTTGAAAAAATCACTGCATAGTCACGGAGTGAATGCGGATGAGTTGGGTGAAGCTCTGGAGGGTTTCATCGCTAAACCATGAACCATCCACGAATATTGCCCAATACATCATCAAAGACATGACAAACTCTGTATATATGTACACAAGAAATTTTATTATTCGTAAGTGGAAGCTGTACAGCGCTTCTATTCCCCCTTTATTATTACGGCTTTATGGTCGGCGAAGCGGTGGATCGGTGATTGGGCATAGTGGGATGTTTGCAAGGGCAAAGTAGTGGGCAGTTTTTTAAGATAGAACTGTAGGAGGTCACGTACAAACAAGGGTGGACACATCGGGACCATCTATGGTCATTTAACGCACACCTGGATACAAGTCGACGACCATCTTGCATTTCATGTGGACTAGTAATCAACAGCGTTGCTTTATGATCGGTGAAGTGATGGTTCGGTGATGGGGCATAGTGGGTAACATGAATGTTTTCAAGGACGAAGTAGTGGGCAGTTGGCCAAAGTGGAACTATACGTGGTCACGTACATACATACAAGGGATGAACAGACCCACGCCTTTAGGAGCTTTGCCCCTAAACATTGGCCGGACCCACGTACCATGACAATGAATGTTATGCCTAGCTTGCGGAGAGGTGGCTGTGGCGTAATAATTATTGAGAAAAACAACAGAAAATGACGCCATGTACACGTAGAAATGTTGTACGCATTGACAAATGCTGCAGAGTTTCATGTGTTTTAAATTAACCAGTTATTTACACCTGCGTAACGTGCGAACAGCGACATAAATATCTCCAATAACAGAATATTTAAGCTGATATGTAGCACTCATGCTTGCCACAATGGTAGCACTAGCTAATGCTTCCTAAACCAGCTTTAGTGGATGGCGCCAAAGTATACAACTTTGGTTCACTCGATGTGATGCTTGTGTCGCAGAATACATATGAATTATTTATAAAACGAAACAGACTGGCTTGTAGCAACTGACTTTTCACCAATGTTCAGCCTGCTCAGCGTGTTTTTCTAAAGCAGTTGCGAGACCTGGCATGGCTTTGTTGTAGAATTCTTGATTGCCACAAGTATTGTTTAGGTTCAATTCCTGCTGGGACCACGACTTTTATTGTTGGTTTTCCTTGGGTCATTGCTACCGATGTCAGTTTTTCTTAACGCTCTCGCGTTGAATTACCAATGTCCGTTCTTGCAGTTACTAGACAGATATAAATATCAATCGCCTGGGACTAGTAACATCATCATTAACTTAGCTGGGCCCCTAGCAGGGCAAAGGCCTCTTACATTTTGTGCCAGTCAATCCGGGTATTGTGTGACTGCTAATAAAAATATTTAAAATGTTGACGGTTTTTATGGCGGTCAATAAGTTGTGCATTGCGCAAGAAAGAATAAATCAATATATGAGGGCCTTATGTTGTACTCATTCAGGTGTAGTTTCTGCTAGTGTGAATGAAGCAGGAATAGAGATCACAAGGTGCTAAAATTCATGGGTAATTAAATAATTTGTCTTCTCGTAATGTCCTTTACCAGCTAACGACACCATTGCTAAAGATATCATTCAGTTAACGATACTCTTGTTCTCCGGTGCGTCCAACCTAATAGTAGGCAGTTGTCCAAATGCTGATGGGGAGTATGAGGGAGGACTTGATACTGCCACGATTTTTTATTGATGATACTTAGTGGTTTAATACGCTTTACAATGTTTCAGTACCTTCCAAGTAGGCTGAGATCATAACCGAGAGTGCGGAAAAATTTTTATCGCCATTTCGAGTAGCGAAATCACCAGAATCGTCGCTAATCTATCATCTAACTTTGCTGCTGCCTCGAAAACGCGAAGCGTTTATACAAAGATTGCTAACTTCAAAGAAAAGTAGCCATTTCTCCGGTAACACCAAAACTTCAGAGAATTGCAGATAAGGTTGATGGTTTATTATTACGTGGTGCTTACAAGCAGTAGGAGGGAAATCCTCTTATGATGTGGTACCTAGGCCTGGTGAAAATACTTTAAGATACATGAGTATCCTGGCAGCACATGAAAGCGTTGTTCCGATGAAGAGAAGTACTCTTGTCAAGACGTCAGCCTTACCGACGAAACGTTAGTTTAACTATAAAAACTTTTCTGTCACGGGGGCGCATATTTATGGCTATTTATAATAATGTTAAATATACAAAATAAGCCAAAAACAATGTTTGTCCATGAGAATAAAAGTCATTTATCAAAACATTGTGGATTTAGAAGCCCGCTGTGGTAGCCATTCGGCTGTTGCATTTCGTCGAAGAGCTCGTGGATGCGGATTCAATCTAGGCAACACATGTACACTTCCTTTGTGTTCAAATACTCGGAAGATCCCACTTACCATGATGTTATGAGTAGCATGCGGAGGGAAAGCGATTGTGGTGTAATTTTTGGTGTCTACTATGTTGATGATGTTGTTAATATTTTTTGTTGTGACTGCGGTGAAATGTAGCGCTTGTGCTTGCAAGCATGGTAGCCTGTAATTGTTCTACGAATGCCTACTTCAGCGAATTACTTTAAGACCACGTAATGGGTGCATGGCCGTTATAAAACGTTTCAAGCGCATAATTGCTCTTGGTTTGAAGAATGACACCTATTAAATTGAATGCAACCTTATGTGAAAGCTTCACTGAACTGAGCCATTTTCTACTTCATTGATTACAATGTAGCGATTCACCATTGAAACATCTTGATTAACGTCATACAGTTAAAGCTTGTGCTATAAGGTGCATACTTGTGCCTCTTGATACGCAATAAGGACCGGACAGTGCTATTGCGCTCAACTTTTTGAAAAGAAGCTTAAAGATGGCCCACTTTTTCCCCGTTATTATGCTACAAGTTCATTGTGGTTTACGTATGCTCGTTTTTATTATACAGTTTTGCTAATGATACGCTAAAGGTGAATCTGGCACTAGTGTCTAAGAGAGCTCCAATATATTGCGTTTCAGCAAGCATAGTAATGATGGGTAGTGTATGAATTTGTCTTAGCTGTGTTTCGTCGCCTTCGCCCGGCTCCGTGTTCACAAAATGTTCAGCAATTTCACTTCACCACCTTAACCTTTAAAGTCTCAATAACTCAAACCGGCAGACGACGCTCACAGCCCCGCAGTTTCCATCTGAAACGTGGCCAAATACTATCAATGAACAAAGGTACGTGTATACTCGAAGCCGGAAACGCGAAGGTTAGGAAAATCTGTGTAACAGCCATCATTACCATGGTGGCTGAACAAGTTCAGTGCCACAGTTTCTTATATAGTATATATCATAGGAAACTCCATGGAAACTCCGATTTTTTTATGATCACCATCTCTACACCCACCAACTCTGGGTTTCTTGTCCCCAACAAGCGCTACGCTTGACTTGCACAACACTCTTATCCAGGGGGGCCCAGCTATGGCACTTTGAGACAGTTTTCACTCCGGCGTCTACGCCGCTTCGCTAGGGGAGCCCCTTGTGGCGGTTCTCGGACTAGTGATGGCGGCTGCCAACGTGGTTACGGGCTACGGCCCTGTCTCAGCGCAAGTAGTGTCCATAGAAGTTTCTTCCCCTGGGCAAGGTATGTCGTCAGAAGATAAATAACTCGAGGACATGGTGCAAATCTGGAAACGCAAGCAAGCACAATCCAAGTCTGCGTCCCAACAACAGTGAGACGCCACAGCTAGGCGTCATTCCCCACCTGTGCAAGCAACGCCGGTGCCCGGACCCACCGCCAGTGCGTCTAGCTCTGCTCCCTCATCACTGCCGATAAAGTAACGCAAGTGAAACCATTCTCACGGTACGAAAACTCGGAGACTTCACAGTGGCGGTGGCGACTTTTGAGGGCACGAAGTTGTCCCGCTCCCTCTTTTACCACTGCGTGGCGACGTTTATCCACTCTTACAAGAAAGCCGTTCCGGCTTGCGCTAGGTGCGGCAGCATCGGCCATCGGCCACCAAAAGTGCCCTCACCCCACTCCGACACAATGTACCAAATGTGGCACCCTTGCCCACGAAGGCCTCACTGAACATGATTGCCACCCCAAGTGCCGTGTTTGCCACGGCGCCCACGAGGCTGTGCTGCAAAATATCGGAAACCCAAATCGCCTCCAACGTCGCATCAAGGGCCCACCTCATCTTCGTCACAACCGAATGACGGCACCCGCCTGAAGCAGACGGCTCCTTCAGAGCCAACCAACACTCAAGCATTCCCGCCGCTCTTGGAACCGGCGGTGGCACCCCAGGTGAGCAGTTGGGCAGGGGTCGCTGCTTCCAAGCCTCTTCGTCCCCACGCTATATATCCCCCTTTCCTTGAAAATCTGACCCTTCACCAGCAGGTTGGGCAGCTTCAAAAGCAGAATGAATTCCTAACAAACAGCTAGCACTCTTAACTGAGCCCCTTGTCCCCAACAACAAGGCTCTGCGAAACCCTTCGCTACTGCCACCCCGGTCCAGGCGGCTACGCCGGCAACCTCGAAGCCTAGTCCTCACGCTACGCGCACTCCGAATAACCATCTGGCTCCAGTAGCCGACCCACCAACTAGGGAAGCTCCAGAAGCTGCTGCTAGCACCCCAGGATCCCTTTCCGACTAACCCATTTCATCCATGTGAAGAACGCGTCACTCACACGGAGGATCGCCTTACGAGCATCGAAGCGTCGATAAGGCGCCTCATCGATAACTTTTTGGTCCGACACATAGTAGTAGAGGTCGCTCAGGCTACTCAAGCCTGGGCAATCACTCAGTTTCAACCCAAAGAATCGCGTGCGCGCTCCACTTCGGTTGGCAGTACGGGTTCAGCTCGCCGACGTCTTTGCAAGGTGGCTACCACCACCTCGCTGTGAGACAATCCGGCCTCCTTACTCCTTCTTGCCTTTCGAGTCTCTGAGCCAGACATGGAGGGTGAAATATAAAACCAAGGGTATTCATGATGGCTTCAAACTGTACATATCTTTCAAGTTTTTCGTCGAAATTCAAGATCATACAATGTAACTCTAGAGGTTTTGGGAACAAGCGAAATCGCTCACATCTTTCTTCCTCCACTCACTTGGCTCTCAGCCAGCCGTGTTGGCAATTCAAAGATCTGGTGCGGCACCAACTCTTTCTGGATACTGCTCCCATGTGGGGACACCACAGCATGCCTTCTTGTGCACAAGGCGTACACGACGATACAGGTCGACCTCGATGTGGATCTCCCATACGACTATTGAATGATTTCAGTGCTGTCTCAATGGAGAGGCCAACAAATCATTCACACATAAAACATGTATTGTCCCCCTCATATTGCGGCGGCCTCCTTTACAAATTTCTTTCACAGCGCGTGCGCATGGCGGATCGTCAACCCCTGGTGATCGTAGGGGACTTCAACGCTCCCAGCACTTACTGGGGTTACCATTATGAGAAGGCGCGGGGAAGAGAATTCAAGGAGCTCATCTCCTCACTTAGCCTCACACTGCTTACCGAACTGGCACAGCTCGCGTATTCCGGCAATTTGGTCACTTGCGACACATGTCCTGACCTCTCCCTGACTCGTAACATTTGCGTTACTACATGGGAAAACTTTGGCGAGACATTGGGAAGTGACCACTTTTTGCTTTGCGTTTCCTTTACACAAAGACACAAAATGTGCAAACACTGGGGCCTGGCCCGTCTCCAAGACTAAATTCAGAATGCAGCCATTTCCTATGATCCCCAGCTCGGGCGAATACACGGCGTGGACGTCCGACGTCCTTCATATGCAGTGGGCAAACACTAGTACCCTACATTCCCCTAATTTGACTCCTGCAATGAACTCACACCTCTTAAATTTTTAGAACTCTCGCCGCGGGTTTATAAAGCACTGCAAACATAACAAAATTAAAAGAAACCTTAGCGCTCGCATTGAGGTGCTCATTTCAGAGGCAGTGGCATACTGAGCACAGCTTGCCGATTCAAATGGGGGTGACACCTGCACGAAGGTGGCGAACGAAATGAGCTCTGAGAGAACCTGGCGGCATTTTGTACATTTGGATCCTTCCAGCACTTGGGCAGAAACACAACGCCAGCTCCGCCGTTCACTGCATGCCTATCAGGGCACAACAGACGAACTCGCTCAAGAATTAGGCGACCAATACATCTGTCGCACGAATGACCCCATAGGCACAGAATATACGTATTCCGTCACCCCTAACGCCTTGCTCGATGCGCCATACACGCTTTCCGTTTCACGGGTTGCACTGGCGAAAATTCTATGGGTACGGCTCCTGGGCGGGATGGCATAACAGTGTCGCTTCTGGCTAACCTTCCCGATGAGGCACACTTCTCGCTACTCCACCTGCATAAACTCGATAGGGGATGACTTCCCGCTCCCGTCGGAATGGACGATATTGCTCGTCCCATTCATACACAAATCGTGCAAACCGGCCAGCATCGAGGCATTAAGACCCATCCCTCTAACCTCCTGCGGCGGAAAGCTCATAGGAACAATGGTCTTCGAACGCTTTTCTGTCTACCTGGAGGCCAGGGGGACTTTTTATGACATGATGTTTGGCCTTCGCCCACATCTGTCGGCACAGGACATCTTACTTCAGCTTCAACACGACATCTTAAAACCGACTACGATGTGCTGTAACGATAAAACCGTGCTCGCTCTCGATCTCAGAGAAGCGTTTGATAATGTCAAACGTGGTTGTAATATTTCTAGCCTCTCTACCGCAAAATGCGGTAAGAAGACTTTCAATTACATTCGCGCCTTTCTGTGACACCACGCCGCTTTCATCTGTCTTGATTCTAATGAACATGGCCCGTACCTACTAGGCACACGGGGTACATTCCAAGGTGCTGTCCTGTCGCCCCTACTCTTTAACATGGCTATGAAGAGCCTCCCTTCCCTTCTGCGCGAGGTCAAGGGAATGCACCATGCACTATATGCCAACGATATTAGAATTCGGAATAACACCTACTCCGCAGAACAAATCGAAGAGCGCCAACAAAAGGCTGCCCTTTTGGTGAACGCCTACGCTGTTTCATGTGGCCTGAAGTGCACTCCAGCTAAATGGGCTATTCTGTCGGTATCTAACTTACTTCCACCCCAGGTTTCACTTTCGTCTGGTCCCGTTCCTTCAGTCGAGAAAATTTAAAATCACGGGCTTCACATCGCATTGTCTTCGGATCCCAAGTACAGAATAGCAAGCCTCCGACGCACCAGAAAACAGGTGAGCCGTATGATACGGCGGGTATCTACCAAGCGTGGCGGCCACCCGTGGGCAAACCGTCCATGCGGTTTGCCCATGCGTTTGTGATCAGTCGCGCTCTGTAGCGCTCACCTTACCTTCCCTTGCGTCGATACCACGAGCACCAGCTGGACGTCCTCCTTTGTTCAGTATACAAATGTACACTCGACCTTCCCATTGTCACCTCCAACAGCCGATTCGTCGCTCTGGGGTACATAAGTTTTTTATAGACCTGCGGGCTCACTACACAGGCTCGGCCTCCATGCGATCTCTGATCAAGACACTCCGACGCCCGTACCGGAACTTTTGCGGTGAAAGCTATGAACTGAACCACTACCCCGCAGCATGAACCTCGAGCTAGATCCCGGCCGTAGACTAGCAGGTTGCGTGGCCCATCAGGGGTGACACTTCGACCAGCCTGGTGTTTTCTACGCAGACGTCTTGCCCCCTCCCCCTTCAGGTCACTTCACGGCTGCCGTGATCACAAAGGGAAAACACGTCGATGGCCTCTCTTTTAAAGCCAACACTGTAACGCAAGCTGAGGAATTTGCCGTTGCTCTGGCCACCTCGCATCCCACCTCACGCATCATCCTGATGGACTCGCACTCGGCCTGTTCCCAATATTTTCAGGTTTCCATAGCCCCGCTGGCATTTCACCTACTTCGGGCAGCCTCTTGGCACTTTAACCCTCACCCCATTCGTATAGTATGGACTCCAGTCCACTCGGGGTTGCCCGGCAACGAGGCGGCGAACGCTGCTGCCTGTGCTTCTCTCATCAGGGCCGGTGCTCCTCCATGTCCTGAGTCGGAATCTGGCAATACGAACCTCATGCAAGTTCTCAAAATTCTTGCCTATTACCACATTTCCCACCGCCTCTACCCGGACCTCACGCGTGGTCTGGAGAAAGCGGACGAGCGAATGCTACACCACCTCCAGACGAATATACCTATGTCAGTCCGGTAGTCGCCAGGCATTTTTTGCTAAAAATCAGTGGAACCTGCTCGACCTACCAGATCCCGGCTGACACCGACCACGTCGTCACTTCGTGCCCCACCAACTCCCTTCCTTTTCACCCCCTTTTTCCATCCCTACTAGAGAGGCTTGGGAGGAGCACCTGCTCGGCTGCTTTATCTTAGATGCTCAACGCTCTTTGGAGGGGCGCGCACGAGTAGCCGCCAACTCTATTGGCATCCCGCAGTAGGGTATTGCCACGCAAATATGCAATATACCGCAACTCTCTAGTACATTTTCTGTAATAAAATGTTTTCTACCACCTCCATGAAAACTCTATGGATGTTCACTGATGAGGGCATATACTGATTGTCGTACCATTAAGCTATAAAACTTTAGTCACGTTTGTACAGTTAATATGTGGAAATGATACAGTAACGTTGGCAGATGAGCCTCCTGGTAAATGAAATTATTAGCTGCAAACCTAGGGAGCCCCAAACGCAAGCGCAGTGCAACTCGCTCCAAGAGAACCGGTGGCTTAGTTTTATAAGCAGACCAACCGAAATAGTATACATCCGAATCCTAATATTGTGCGCATGTCAAATATTGGGCATATAACTTTACCATGGTGTCCTTACGCACACCATATTTTTACTTCTTATTCTGCGCAGTAAGCCTAACACACGTTGTACCTAAATGGTTCTTAAAGAGAAAAGACAAGAAAAGTTAGGCCCGTAACTGTCTGCATCAGGTGCGAAACCTCAACAGTAGCTCACAAGGGATGGGGGTAAGGATGGATTAAAAGGATAGAAATAAAAAGTATATATATATAGAGAGAGAGGAAGGAGAGAGCGAGGCGCAGGTACAGCGAGCGACGGAAGTAAAGAGAAGATGGGAACGATGAACATGGTTGCAGGAGTTCGAGGACAGGGCACCACTCGACGAGAGCTCTTGTCGGCGTCAGGAGATGGCGTAGGGCTAATGCGGTCGGCCAGAGCTACGGGGACCGGCGTAAGGAGGTGGCGTAGGACCAGCCCAGTCGGCCAGAGCTGCACTGTCGTCGGGTATCACGAGGGCACAGCTGGTCGGCACGGAATCCAGTGAGCAAATCCGGCCCATTATGCTTTAGCTTCCATGTACTCTATGTGGTCGTTCCAGTTCCTTCTTCCTCGAATGACTGCTGATACAGCGGCTTAAACAAAAAAATATTCTGTGGTCACTTCTAAGCCACATCACTTCTAAGCCACATCACGTTATCTCACCAAAGTTCAGAAAATCTGAATGAGCTTCTGCACTGAATGTTATGTTCATGTGTCTATCAGCTTTATATAGCCAACACCATATTTCTGCCCCAATGGCTGTTGTCTCTTACTTAGGTTTTTGCCGACTGAATTATTATACAAATGTTACATTTCCGCGGTATTCTAGTGAAATTATTGTGCGTCACGTTCTTGGAGTTTTTGGCTTCAGGCATACCAGGGTCAGCCCGTCCAAATAGGCACGTCATGTCCTCCGCAAACATGGCGACACTCTCATTCGATTTCTGGAACCGAGACTCGATGAGTTGCTGAGCAAACTTACGGTGTTCGTTGTTTGCGAAGGTGCTGAGAATTTTTCGCCGAAATTCATCCCATGAAGACAGCGTTGCCTCGTGGTTCTCAGAACACGTACGAGCGCTGTCCGCTAAAGCAAAGTAGGTGCGTGAAAGCTTCAGCTCGGTGGTCCAGCGGCTTGCCTTGGCGACTCGCTCTTACTGGGCTAACCACTCCTCAACATCTTCATACGCCTCACCATGAAACGTCTCTGGAATCTGAAGCTGCTCAAAAGTGAGCTGGGAAGCACCTGCAGTTGCCATTTCTCCAGTCGGAGTGCTTTGCTGGGAAAGTTCGAGGGGAATCGCCTCAGGACTAAGGCCTCGCTGACGGTGACTGTAGCGGTAGATAGGGGTATTCACTGAAGGAACGGGTTCCATGGAGGAGTCCCGAGCATCAGTCGTAGAAGCCCAGCACCTCCACCAGTGTCGCAACGTGCAAAGAACAGGACACAAGGCTTCCTTTCGACGTTACCAGCAAGGTTCTATTCACGCACAAAAACAAAGCGCAAGAGCAGACGTGCGACGTCGCCTTCCCCGAAGAATGCCAGAGACTGCCACTCGTGATGCTGGCTTCTTCCTCCTTTTGTGTTTACGGCTAATAACCATGACAATATGTTTCACTGCAATGTCGAAAGAAAACACTGAAGCACTGGCGTGGCTCAGTAGTAGAATACTGGCTTGGCACGCCGGTGACCCAGGTTCAAAAAGAAACACTCTAAAGTCCTGCCACCTGTTCTTGAATCGCTGGAGATCCGGGTTCGAAAAGAAACACTGTGGAGCCCTGCCAGCTGGTCATGAATATTGAATAATGATTTTTTGGGTTTAACATCTGAAAACCAAGGTATAAATATCAGAGACCCTGTGTAATGGAAGGATTCAGAAATTTTGACCGCCAGGGCTTTAACGAGCACGTAAACCCAAGCAGGTGGGCCTCAAGCATTGTCGCCTACATTTAAAAGGCGGTCGCCATGGCGAGCATTCGATTGTGCGACGTGCGCGTCTATCTTTGAGCTCCATAACCACTGTATATAGCTCTATATACAGTGGTTATGTATATATATATATATGTATATATATATATATATATATATATATATATACAGTGGCTATATATATTGTCTTTTCGTTTAGAGGGCGTTAAGAAACACCAAAAACAGGTCAATAAGGCAGTGAAAAATTATTCTAATGCCGATGATCAATCAATCTCAGACACACTTTGGAATCTTTGTGACAGCCTGCCCAGTTCCGTTGAAACATTGTGGAATACCCTGAAGTCTACCGTTCACTTTTGCATTGACAGATATATTCCTACCAGGAGTGTCCATACTAACCAAAAAAACCCATGGATATCAAGAGAAATCATTCACCTCACCGCAGGCTTAAGCGTGCCAAACGGCGCCACTCCCCTCCCAGCAAGTTAACCGCATTAAAAACTCTTCGTGCCTCCAAGCTTTCTGATGCAAAGGCTAAATATTTCTCGCAAACCCTTCCAAGTTTTATAAAAAGCTGCCCAGAAAAGTTCTGGCGTTAGTTAGGTGATCGTCGTAAAGACGTTCAACAGATATCAATTAGCGGTTCTGTTACCGGTGACTCGGTCGCTATCGCTAACAATTTTAACCAATATTTTCACTACGTTTTCTCTCCAATCCAAGATTGTACACCGTACAACATGCCTCTCCCAAATCTGTCCTCAGAATTTATAATCGTTGAGGGTGTTATTAACATGTTACTCAACCTAAAAATTAGATCTTCCGTTGGCCCCGACAACATACCCAATGCCTTCTTGCACCGATACGCTGAGCCGCTAGGGCATATTCTTACTCACCTTTTTAGGTTATCATTTGACTGTACCGAAATTCCTGACGACTGGCGCATGGCCTGTGTCGTACCAATCTTCAAAAAAGGGGACCACCTCTTTGCAAACAATTACCGCCCTATCTCCCTGACTTCTAGCATCTGTAAACTCTTCGAACATGTAGTATCAGATTTTATTGTCTCGTTTTTAGAAGCCAACAATATTCTAACGCCTTGTCAGCACGGGTTCAGAAGACGCTTATCCACGCTTACCCAGTTAGTAACCACTATTCATGAACTTGCGTCTTCACTCGATAAGGCTGAACAAATCGACGTCATTTTTTTAGATTTCAGCAAAGCATTCGACCGCGTTCCTCACAGTAAACTAATCCTAAAGCTTCAAAAAATTGGCTTACCAATAACACTCATAAAATGGATCCAGTGCTATCTGTCTAACCGCAAGCAGTTTGTTAAAATCAGTAGCTGTTTTTCCGATACCCTCATTGTAACTTCCGGTGTTCCTCAGGGCAGCTTGCTGGGACCCGTACTTTTTTTAATTTATGTCAATGATAATTCTGACGTTATCGACGCATCGTCAATTGGTTTAAAGTTGTTTGCGGACGACTGTGTACTCTTTAAACGAATTTCCTCCTCAAGTGACCAAAGTAACCTGCAATGTAACTTTGATGCTGTCTCTGAATGGTGTGAAAAATGGTCCATAGAATTGAACAGTGACAAATCTGTATTGCTCCAGGTAACTAACAAAAAAATGCATTCACGTCCTCCTACAGGCTCAATAACCACACGCTGAAACAAGTAGACGAATATAAATATCTAGGAGTTACTATAACAAGCCGACTAACTTGGTCCAGTCACATTAACAAAATTTGCGCATCGGCCTCCAGAAAACTCGGGTTCCTCAGGCACAAACTAAAAGCCGCTACTCCACGTGTTAAATTGCTAGCTTATAATTCCGTTGTTAGGCCGCAACTCGAGTACGCAAGCGCAGCATGGGACCCACTCCTTAAAAAAGATATTCACAAATTAGAAATGGTGCAAAGAAAGGCAGTCAGGTTCATCTTTAACAGCTATCATAGCCGAGCTTCTCCATCGCTTTTCATGGAAAACAACAATATAATGACCCTGGAACACAGGAGGCAGGTTGCGCGTCTAAGATTTCTGTTTTTGCTAAATTCCCAACAATTCAATAATTATCCAGGACTTTATATTCAGCCCCGCTTATCTCGTTCAACTCGAAGCACCCATGAGCACCATCTAACTCCAATTTTTGCACGCACTAATCTTTTTAAGCACTCCTTCTTTGACCGCACAATCGAGCAGTGGAATAGATTGCCTGTTGATGTGTTTTCGGCGCGTGATGGGTCGGATTTTGAAAAGCGTGTACTTTCTGCAATATTTTAAACATTCACTGTGCCGCTATGTTTCTTTGTGTACTGCTTTTTTCACACTTGTTGGATTGTTTTCAGAATTGTGTACCAATTTACCATGCGGATTGATGCTTTCCATGTAATTAATCTCTGCCCACCTGCTTGGTCTTCGGACTGCAGTATGTCTTAAATAATATCACCGTTGCGGGGTGTGATAGAGGAAAGACTAGCGAAGCTGGGAAGTGTTCTGACGGTGAGGTGTCGTGCATGCGTTCGGTTTCACTTTCACAGTCATCATTAGTGACATTGGCACAAAGGCAGCACCGCACACTTGTGCTTCTAGGAGTGCCAACGTTTTTAGTGTCACTCGTTTTTTTCTCTTTTGGAACGTAGAACAGGTGTTAGACCTATGGCGAGTCAAAAGAGCAACAGAACAATTTTTAGCGTGGTATCTCCCGCAACAATACAACAGACAAATACGATTGCTTTACAATAGGTATTGAAAAAGGAACAGAATGTCTGAATAAAGATGGCTACGCCAATCGAAGCACACGTACTAGAGCAGACGTGCTCGCCCGGCAGTCTTTGCGTGCTAGGTCAGGTCATGAAGAAGTAGTCCTGTGAATAGTGGGGAAAAAGAACGCTTTTTAGAGCCGTAAGTTTGCAAAAGCCATATACACAGTAAAAATTTTTGCACCCAAAAGGGTGTAAGAAGGGTGCTTTTACGAGAAAGCATTCTTTGCAACACCCTTTAACACCCATAAATCGTCGATTGAAAAAAAGCACCCTTTTGTTTGGGTGCTTGCCTCAATAGCACCATACAATAGGCTCTAAGGGTGCTTTTGTGCCTGAGAAGGGTGTAGGTGACGATTCATGAGATGGATTATTCAGCATAAGAAGAACACATAATTATAATATTTGGGCTTTTACGTCTCAAAAACCTCGATATGATTATGAGGGTCGTCGTAGTGGAAAGCTCCAGAGATTTTGACCATTTAGTGTTCTTTAATGAGGGCTGATATCGAACAGTGCACAGGCTTCTACCATTTCGCCTCCGTCCTAATTCAACTGCCACGGCCTGCATCAAACCCACGACCTTCGTATTGGCGGCTGAGCAGCGTAGCTACTGCACGAATATGTGAACCTTGCGTTAAATGACGGCCTAATTGACTTAGAATATGTGAACGTGCTCTCCGAATACAGCAGAATGCCAGCAGAAGCAAATCGCGTTTCATCTATAATGGCAATTAACTGCAATCCATGTTACGAAAGCTTTCCTTAGCGTTGGTTATAAGCTACATGTTTGCTATGGAATATATACAGGAACATAATGTTCGCCCCAGTATGGGTGTGTGTGCGTGAGCCTGCGCATGTGTTCGTGGGTAAGCGCGATTTTTTGTACACCCGTGCATGTGTGCGAGCACGTGTATGTGCGAGTCCGTGCTTGTGTTAAGCGTACATGTGCACATGTGTACGCCCATGCAGGCGTGCGTTTACGGTCGCGTGTGTGTGTGGCCGTATGTGTGTATACGTGTATGTGTGCGCCTGTGAATATGTATGTGTGTGTATCAGCCCGTGCGTACTCGAATTTCGTGTGTGTGTGTGTGTGCGCGTGCGCGCGGGAGGGGGCCACTGCTTCGTAGTGTTTAAGGTCCCACGCCTGTTCAGACTCGGAGTCTATATGGGAGGTGGCTTAAGAAATGGCGGTGGTCAACGCACTGTACACGGACTATTCAGTACATGGAAAACAGCTGCACATTGTCGTACCTCATGGTTGCTTGCGAACTTGCTGTGGTAGCTGATTAGCTCCGTTGAGGTGCTTCTACGCTCGAAAACGTGGGTTATGACCAATTCACATGGAAACCTGTCACTGCACTTATGCACAACCATCATTTATATTAACAACGTTTAACAAGAACGTGCCCTGCCTTTGCTACAGGTGCTTAGCTAGCTCATTGGGCAACCATATGAAATTAAGTGCTGATCATGTGGTCAGCAAAAAGTCTGTTATAACAACCTCGGCACGTTTCGTGGTGCGTGACAAGCCTTCTAAACATCCGCAACTGTAGAATAATATGTTCCAGCTTCAACTACGTATTCAGTGTTTACAGCACCATACGCGGAATCGGTAGACACGGACAATGCAAAAAAAAATTCCTCTGAAAAATGTGTAGCGATGCTCTTCCACTAATGCCTCCGAGGATGAAATAATTATTGTTTCTGGCCGTTCCAGGGTGCACTTTGTTTTCCGCAAGTTTTGCTTCACTATTTTTCGCCCACTGCAGTCGCATGCCGTCAAAATACTCAAAGAACACAAGGCTGGTAAATAACCTGCGCCGCTGTGTGGAAGGAGAGTTGGCATTTAGGAAGAGTCATTCTCGAAGCGCAATTCGATTGCCCTCCGCGTCAAACCGCCGCCCGCCGTATGCACCACAGCGTTTGCCTTTCGGCGCCTTCTTGGCGGGTTCCCCCCTCCCCGGTCACCCTGGCCAGCCGTCCCCCCGCCCCCACAACGGCGGTGTAGATAAGCGAATAGTTGCGTCACCGAACACCTGCGTCGACAGCTGCGGCGCCGCCGCCAGTGCCTCCTCCTCCTCTCTCACAACCTTGCTCTCTCTCTGTCTGATCCGTCTTTCAAATGTGTTGCGTCGATCTGGGGTCGTGGTCGCTGTGCGAGCTCTAGCGAACAGGCGCATCTTCAATGGTGGTCACGCCTGACACCGTGTTCGAAGTGACGCTTGGATTAAGGAATATTCATGGAGCGGCGGACGCGGACAACGTGGGTCTGTTAACGGTGAGTGCACTGTTTTCGTAGGTAGTAATCATACAGCGCCAGCTGGGCGCCTGCAGCAGCTCTGCCGTAGTAGGCTGCCAGCCATTTACAACAGCATGCATTCGCGGGCCTGTTGCAGAAGCCCGATTAAACGTGTGACTTAACGAGTTCACACTGCTATGCGCGATGTTGTGTGAGTGCCTGCATCACTCATACAGTGAGTGATGTGATCACTTAACAAGGGCGCGATTCGTTACTGATCGCACATTGTCTCTACACTGTGATTGATATTGTTTCAAGATGCGCTTTAGGCTACATCGTAATAGCATTTCTATTAATACTCAAATGTGCAACGTGCTTCTGTAGGTGTAAGCGTAAAAAAGAAAGAAAAAAATTTATGTACAGAGGCGCACTGTACTAAATGGCCTTTTTTGCTTAAAGACGGTACAGTTTGAGGTGCTGATATGCCGCGATGCTCCCAGCACGTGCGCGTCGGTCTTCTAAAATATTTAGGAAACGTGTCATCAGCAACAGGGAAAGATCTAGTAGACGTCCAAAGGCGCGTTGTTGTGGCCATCGCCGTGCATTGTTTTCCCTCGTTTCTGTTTGCTGTTTGTCGTGCTTTGCTTTTATCTGCGATAACGTTCGGCGTTATAACAAAATCGAGAGAGTATACGTGACTGTGGGACCTATGTGCGGTAGCTCCAGCATAATCCATGGCTGCTGCAACTTAGACGGCGTCCGCACGCATTGGTGTCGTTCGAGCGCTCCTACTTGCTTGATTGTGTTTAAATTGAGTATTTAGGCACGGGTTACGTTTGTGAATCCCGTGGTCAATAATCGCTAATAGCGTGCCCTGATTGCCATCAGAGGATGGGCTTGGTTGTCGAAATATGCTAGACGCTTTTTCTGAAAGCAAGCTTTGAAGATTTTTTTTAAAGAAATACTTTCATACGTGCTAGGCAGTGCCTATTGCAGGCCCGCAACTCTTTAAAAACTGGACGAGCTATGACATCTTTTATGAAATCACAATGAATTAAGATGGTTGAATTATAGATGACGAATTTCTGTGCTAGATTAGGTGCACAAAATACATGTTCGCAGCCCTACGTCTAGAAAGCAGGCGAATAAGAAGCACAGCGTCAAATTTGGATTAGATGCCATGGACGGAGCTTCTTGTGAGGGTAGAAAGAACGAGAAAATTGTAAATTTTTGATGCCCTTATAGAGGCAGTCAGAATTGCACTGATTGCTGAATTGTCACAATTGCTCAAATTGTTAGAAGCATGATTAAAGCCAGTAAATCTTTACTTTTTTTGCAGACCTCTTCGCTAGCGCCACGCCCAAGATCATTTGTTCTCATGTAAAAGAGAAAGCAGAGATGCCTTCACTGTTTGTACATGAAGAGGTAAGTTTCTTGTGCGTTCTGATTAATGCTACATGTTCTGAACGTTCTACTTTAAGAACTGTTTTTCACACTGGCTCACTACCCTATAAGGAATTTGATTCTTAGGGGAGTTCAGGCTTTCGTGAGTGCCATTTTCGAGCTGTAGTCTTCCACTTCACCTCAACTCGGGAATTGGCTGTATGCTGGAAAACTATCTTATTTTTATCATACAAAATTATTGGAATGTATGGGTTGTATGGTTCGAGCTCAGTGTAATGTCAATTACACGTCATTTCAAAGGATACACACTACAGATTCTTCATATATGGTGCTGCCAGAACAGCACGAACATCATTTTATGAGAAGTAATATTTGCTCTTATTACAGGACGAGAGGGTTCCGCTGACGTCTTACGTGGTATACCCCAGCCCCAGCCTAGAGCAAGCCTAGTTCCTGAACCTCCACGTGGATGACCGAAAAATCTTCCGTGTCAGTAATGACGAAGAAGGAGTGACAGCACTGATGAGTTGATTTTTTTAAATTTTCAACATTGTCTACGGCCGCACGGCCTTTAACAACCACCATGATAGAGCGGCTTTTTCTCGGCGTGAGTTTGGCGTTTAACAAAGAAGTTGTTCAGGCAGTACGACACTGAAAATTTTATTGTCACAATGCCTGAACAACTTTTTCTAGTGTGGTCATGATAGATGAACAAATATTGTTATTTGTGTAAGTTATTTTGCTGAAATATAGTTGGACCATTCCATGCCAAATGTCTCAGCCACTTTGGCGACCATCTGAAATGTATTTGAAAAAAAATGTGCTGACTTACTGCGTTGAAAACAGTGAACTGCCTGCTGGAATATTTCAGTGAGAAAAAAAATTTTGTTCATGTGGCTGGCTTCCTGGCATAATGCAGTCTGTGTGCTGTTTGTCGAAAATTTTGTTTTAAAACTACCACTTATTTTTTCTAAAGCAAATTCGGTCTACCTGTTAAGTAAGTGTGCTTCTGTAGGGTATTTGAAGCTCAATAATATTACTGCAATTTTTCGCCACATTTGCTTCCAAGAATAAAGCCAAAATGTGTTATGTTTGCATTTTTTATTGCAATATTGCACTTTGTATGAATATCTGAGCAGTGAATACTTACTCTACAGAAAGTATATTTTGAGAAAAAAATCTTTAGACCTCTCAAGCTGCTGAAATATATGAGAAAATATCACAAATTTCACAAAATCGTGATTTTTGTCCGTATTGAGATGCAATTTGCTCCATGCTGTGATACAATGAAAACTCATCATTAAACTAAAGTGTAAGAAAATGAAATTCTTTCTATAATAAAAATCTTATCGCAAAAAGGACAGGAAAGAGCGCTGTCAACTGAATTTTATTGAAGGTGCTACGAGCGTTTTTATACTGAGCACAAGAACAGGGCTCATCTGCAACAACACATGTGTGACCATGACAAAATAATTTAACCGAGAAAAGAATACTCTTTTTCGGAAAAGATAAGTGAAGGTGTACTCATGCATTGATCCTTGGCCTCCCTGATAAAAAGTTCTAATATCTCTCATTCTTTCTGCTTGCTTTTTTTCAAAAACCGTGTTTTATGAAACCTAGGACTGCACTTACATTCTTTACGGTGTCCGGCCATGAGATTACTGTAGCCATTCTTAACATTTAAAGCATGCTGTCTTGCTCTATCATTGAAGCATTGCCCAGTTTGTCCTATGTTTACTTTTCCACATGTTAGCGGTATCTCATGCACATTAGATTGGCATTCAGTAAACCTATTCTAGTGACGAATGTTGCAAGATTGACTATTCCTGTTGCTGTAAGTGCATGCACTTTTGAAAGCTGGCAAGGGGTGGAAAACAACAATGCCATATCTGCTGGCTCTTTTCCTAAAATTGTGAGACACCTTACGTACGTAGTACCATGTAACATGCAAAGGTCATTGGTCATTCTGTTTTTCTTTTGGTCCTGTTTCCTTTAACTTTACTTTCTGCAGGAGGGTTTCGCAAACGAGTGTGATGATGCTGTTGGGGTATTGGCTGGTGTTATCAGCCCAGGAGGGCTAAGAATGTTCTGCCTTTTGATAGTGGGCATTCGAAATTATTAAAAAGAGGAATTGATACCACATGTATTCAGGCCACCCTTCAGAAGACATGTTAACACACGGATGAGGTCAGGCTTAAAAACCAGATTAAAAGACTAAAAGAGGCTGGATATACCAACAGAATCATCACACTCGTTTGCGAAACCCTCCTTCAGAAAGTAAAGTTAAAGAAGACAGGACCAACAAGAAAAAACAATGACAAAACTTTTGCATGTTATACCACATCACATGTCTCACAATTAAAAAAATAGCCAGCAGATATGATATTAACGTGTTGTTTTCCACCCCTTGCAAGCTTTCAAAAGCGTGTGTACTAAACAGCAACAGGTATAGTCAATCTTGCACCATTCGTCACGAGAATAGGTTTACTTAATGCCAATTTGACGTTTGTAGAAGTATTTTTTATCAGGTAAACCAATGATCAGTGCATCACTACACGTTCACTTATCCTTTCCGAGAGGGAGTATTCTTTTCTCAGTTAAGATTATTTGTAGTTGTAACACGTGTCATCGCGCATGAGCACGGTTCTTATACTTTGTATAAAAGCGCTCGTAGCACATTCATTAAATTCAGTTGACAGTCGGTGCTCTTTCCTGTCCTTTCTGTCTCTTCCTGAAGTAGTCGCACTGTGACTAGCATACAACCACGATGAACCAGCTCGCCCAAATTAAACTGTTGTTACGTAACACGTAGACCGAGTTTGGTATAGAAAGAAGGAGCGATGCTTTTAAATAAAGTTTTTCACATACAACACCTAGACGGCATTCCAGGAAGTTCAGAAGGCAGCCACATGACCAAACATTTTTCGTCTCCTAAATATTCCAGAAGTTCACTATTTTCAATGCAGCACGAGTTTTTGAGATACATTTGAGATAGTTGCCAAAATGTCTGGGACATTTGGCATAAAATGACCCAGCTGTGTCATTAGCCGTTATATGCATTACCCCTTTTGTTTTTTGTGTGTCCTGACTCAGTTTTGTGTTCGTTTCTAGCTTATTCTGTTTCTGATCATTGTATTGGTTTTTAAAGTATTCGCTAAAGTTATATGTGGGAAAACCCTTATATGTTTGCATGTACATCATTTCTCATAACCAAATCTTATACATCCAGGAATACAAAGCTTAAACCACTGTGATTGTATACATTTGAAAACACTATCCATATATATTTTTGTGTGCATTACTTCTTGGAAACGATTGTGTACATGAAGGCGTATATAGTGAAATCATGGTGATTTTGCCTGTATTTCATTCCTATTAACCGATTGTGTACATGAAGGAGTAGTAAACTGAAACCACTGGGATTGTAGGTACTTGAAAAAATTATAGGGATATATTAGCGTGTATTTCATTTGTAGTCTCTATGTACTTGAAGCAGTATACTAAACTGAACCAGTGTAATTGTATGATGCAAAGAATTGTCAATAAAGTGAAATTGAAAAAATATAATAAACATTTGAGGTGATGCATGTGTACTGTACGTATACGTGAACATGTTACACATCTGGTGAAAAAGTTGTGTGGCCGAAGAAAAGTTTATAAGTTTTATTTGCCTATTGAATAAATTCAATATGCAAGGGCAGCAAGGCTTCGTTTTCTGTAACGCGCAGTATGCATATACTGTGAAGTATATATAGATTCAGCACAAGTTCATACATGATTGTACGTGTTTATATTTTTGCCCACACGCAATGAATGGAGCTCGACAGGTGGCGCACCATTGATAATCAGGACCACTTTCTTCAAGTAGTGTGTAATCAGTGCATGCTGATATCTATTAGTGCAGTCTAAAAGAATACTGGCACCCCTGCCATGGGCACTCAACACCCTTGTGCACCCTTCTCGCACCCTCCTCACAGGGTGCAAAAAGAGTGATGGAAATCGAAGGCACCCTTCCTTAAGGGTGTTTTTGTAACACCCTACAGCTTTTTTACATGTACACCCTATTCTAATGGTGCACGAAAAAGCACCCTTTTTGAAGGTGCTGGATTAACACCCTTAGGGTGTCGTCCACGGGACAAGCTCATTTACACCCTTCTGGATGTAAAAATTTTTACTGTGTACCCGGCTTTTATTCCGACATCCAAAGATGGCGTGATGTGTGTGTCTGGTATAGTGTTCGTGGAAGTCAGCGCCACCTCCTTCGGAGCTTGGTGGCAAAACCCTCTAACCAGGGAAGCGCTGCTGATATCGTGGACGTGTTTCTCTCATTTTTAATGGCACTTGCAAGCATAATCACAGGCACGTGCATAAAACAACATAAATTCTGATGTTTAATAACAGCAAACTTAGACATTGATGAAGGCTTATGCCATAGTGCGTGTCTCTAGGCTGCGACACAGCTTTGTGGTTCAGTCGCGTGTTCTGCCATCATAAGCTTTGTGAACATGAGCGCTCTGTCATCATTGCGCTTGAAAACTTTGTTCTAAAAAAGACTTGTTTTCGTTTCACCATGCTTACGCAATGTGGGCCACGAAAGTTTCTGGGATCTGCAGAGCGTGGTGGAGCGCCGCAAAACTGCATTTCTGCTCCACCAATGGTCGTACGGGGCGGCCTCGAGGATATAAGCCGAAGCCCTGAGCGATTATATCCGGCAATGGTGCGTTAATAAAGTTAATCACGACGGTATTACGCCATGTGACGGTTGGTGGCACAGAAAAGTTGCAAAGTCTTCGACTTTCTAAAGTCTTCGGCAAACATCTTCTACCAACACTTTTGTTTCTTCTTCTTTCGTTCCATTGCATATGTATATACGTACGGTTTGAAGAATAAAGTTTTGGGTTTAAGTCAGCGCTCTATACGTGTCCTTCTTTGCCTGGTTTCTCGTTTTTAGCGCTGTTTCTTTTGAGCAGTAGTGCAGTTGTCCGTCACTCCGTCACGCGCTGCACATTACGGCTACTTTTGCAGCCGAAACTACAATCAAAAGATGTCGTCATTGGCCAACATACATCATAGTGCTCAATACCTTGAAAGCAAAAATGAGTGAAAATAAAATAAAAAAGAACACCAGGCCTGCGCGGAAGGCGCAGCGCAGTCACAGCGAAAGCTTGAAGAGTGGCCTTTCAGAGTCTTCAAAATTCTCACTGCGTAACTACTGCAAGCACACTTGCTTGGTACCCACTAGGGCATTATTAATAAACTTTTGGGTAGTAGGCTGGCATTCGCTACGCTATTTTTCGTCACTCCTCTGAGAAGAGTGATATCCGCTAAACACTTGCAAGGAATTTTGTGCCAACTGTTCATGCAGTGGCTGACGATAATGAGGAATTATGCCTAAAGAGGGTATGCACTACAGCCGTTAGGGGAATAAGAATAAGCTTTTGTAATGAGTTGGAGCATTGGACGGCCCAAACGTTACGCTATTCGCAATTGTGTGTGACTGGTTGTTCTTTCGCTGCTTTAAAACACTTTATAAGTCGTATGAACGCGATCGCTTTCCCGATATCAAGCCTGCCTAAGGCAAGTTTGCCAACATGTCATAAGCACTGACGTAGCTCAGTGATAGAACACTGGACTGGCACTCAGCGGACCCTAGTACGATCCCAACTGTGCCATTGGTTCTAATTTTTTTTTCTAATTTCACATGATGTGGTCAAAAACGACAACGTCGGTGGCAGTGGACAACTGCGCGTGAACCGAGTTGTGATCTCATGAGAGTTTTCGCTGTAAAAATGCCGAATAAGTAGGGTGTTATTTTTGCGTGTAGTAATTACATTACGCGCTGTTTTGTGCAATAAAGGTTATCTTTAATTTACATAATTTTGATATGATAGTGAACCATGAAAGATAGGTACTGTAATTTCACTTTCTTTATATTGCAATTTGGTTTTCATCATTCCAGACGTATAAAAGTGTCGATACTTCTCGGAGCCTTTAGTTTGCAGTCTGACGTATACAGTGTCGTTACCGTCGCATTCTTTCGCAGAAGATTGAACTTATTTACACAGTTCTGGTCAGGCCCAGTTTCAGCTGCGGAACCCTTCAAACGTAGGTCATACGACTTCCTGGTTCTCCCTGGAATATCGTAAGTTGACATATATTAAGCATGAATATGTGCGCATTAGAATATCAGTGTTGCAGTTGAACCGTTCGCATAATTGCGATGATTATTGTAAGTATCATAGTGCTGCCACTGATAGCCATGTAGCGTCAAAGAAGCGCGTGAACAAAAAATACAGCATTTACTTGGCCAACTGTTTAAATGCTCGGATGTATATCATCTGTGAAGTAAGTATTTGTTCCTGAGTTATTTATACCCAGCGCAGTATATTATGAAATACAAACATAAAACATTTTATAAAATTTCTGGAGGATAATGTAGATGAAATAAAAAGACAGATGAAATTTAGTGGAAAATAAAAGCATAGAAATGAGCAACGCAATACAAGAACTCTTCCGAAAAATCAAATAAGTAAACTGAAAACACACTGGCAAACAGATATCAGCGCAAAACGGGAAGAAAAAAAAAGACAAGACGAAAATCAAAAAATGGGAGGGAAATATAAAGGCGAATACACACAAATATGTAGAAACATTCCTAAAAGACGGAAAAGGGAGGAGTCCTTAGATTGTGGAAAAACTCTGTTAAGACAGTACACAACTGAGATGACAACAATGAGATTAAACTAAGCAGAAACATCAAGATCATGAATGTTAACAATATAAAATCTTTGTATTTTGTCAACAGAAGAGTGTTGAAAGAAGCTGGTAGGTACACAGAATAGTTGATTCTTTCTGGTTACATTACGCGGATTATGAAAATTAACACAACTGAGAAGTAAATCGCGCTCTAGTTTGTGAAGAAATAATAGGTCAGAGCGGTTATGTAAGCAGTGAAGTGATAAAAATGATAATAATCTGGCAGTGTCAGAACAAGATACAGAATGACTTCTAGCAAAACAGTGGTTATAAATGCAATGAACTTTTCTGAAATTGCTCAATCGCATTGCTGCCAGATTCAGCCATGCCATTTGAGATCACAGGTGGGTATTTGAGTTTCGGAAGACATATTGCAGAGTACAATTTGTTGAATGCTGCATAAGAACAGTATTCTTGAAAGATTCTGCAAGCGCAGCTGAGAGAACGAAGGCCACGCAAGGCAGCACATTTATTGCGAGCAGAAACATTTACCATGCTATAAAAAAGAACACCAAGATGACTGAGTTCATAAACTTTGCAGAACAACAAAGTATTGACTGAGTACGGAAACGACACGGTGAATGTTTTAAAGATATACTCAAGTATTTGGTCTTTGAGGTATTCAGATAAAGGGTATTGTTGTCACACCATTCGGAGAAAAAACACAAATCTGAGTGCGGCAAGTGACAGTCGTTAACTGAATTATTTCTCTAAATATTTGATGGCATCAGCATACAAGAAAGGAAAATTAGGACTTCCTAAAGAAACATCGTTGCAGTAAATAAGGTACACAGTAAACTTTTTACACCCTTAA
Organism: Rhipicephalus annulatus; assembly: GCA_013436015.1. Lineage (NCBI taxonomy): Eukaryota > Metazoa > Arthropoda > Arachnida > Ixodida > Ixodidae > Rhipicephalus > Rhipicephalus annulatus. Next base: position 39,859 of record WOVY01000819.1, on the reverse strand, counting down.
GGGTGTAAACTGGCTTGTCGCCAGAGGAACACCCTATGGGTGTTGTCAGATACACCCTACTGAAAGGGTGTTAGCTGAACACCCTACACGAAGGGTGTTCAGCAAAATGTTAGGGTGTTCAACACCCTTCTAAGAGGTTTTGTAAAGGATGTGTGACTTTCGAGTAACGCGTTATTCGAAGTTTGCAGGTTCGGTTCCTGTCCATAGCAAGTTATCTTTTCACCCACAATTCTTTTTTTACATTTACAATACAATTCGGTCTAATAACTTCCCCTATACTTTCCTCGGCAATATTGTCTGTTTGATCTCATTATAAAATATATATATATATATATATATATATGTGTATGTATGTATGTGTGTGTGTGTGTGTGTGCGGGGGCGAGAGGCATGTCTCTCCCTACTCTCGTACCCTTCTCCCCTTCGCTTCGCAAAGGCGCTGCGTGCACTGACCATGCCATTCTGTGACCTTTATTTCTTGACCAAATGAATCACTTCCCGTGCTCCCGCATGGTTGCAGAAGGTATACTGTGCATTGTTTTCTTTCTGGACCAAGCACGTGTTGTCTTCGATAATTTTGTGAAAACGACTTGCACTCGAAGGGCTTTTGACCGAGCAAGGGTTTTTGTAATATATTCAAGCTTTTTTTCTCAATTGCTTCTACGCATGAATATGTGCTGTTCGTAGACCGTGACAGCCCATTCTTTCATTCACATATAATGTGGACGATATAAAGTGGCAAAGCATGTCGAATCATACAGTGCGAGAAAAAATTAGTCTTTTTTACATTTTCTCAAATATTCTTGGAGTGTTCTGTAAAATTTTGCCAATGCCTGAATCATTTCCTTGATTTTTTTCATCTTTACGACATTGTTATCCTACAGGAAAGGCGTTCCTTGCGCTATGCGTGGTATTTTATTTGCAAGCATGGATGCAGCTCGATTCTTGCACGTGCACTACCGCGCCGGCAGTCTGCTGCTTATGGTGCGGAACTGTTGATCCGCAAGTCACAGGATTGAATCCCGGCAGTTCACGGCGGCCACATTTTAGGTGGACGACAAATAGTGCGAGACCTGTGTAGTTAGACTTACGTGCACCTTAAGTATAACCCCAGGTGGCTTAAATTTTCGGAGACCTTTGGTACGGCGTCTCAAATGATTATATGACAACTTTGGGACGTTAAACGGAACATTTTTATTGCAACACTTATAGGTGTACACCCTTCTGTTCTTCAACATCCTCACAAACGGCATAATAACACCCTTATGCTCCTTACACCCTTCTCTGAGGGTGTACCAGCAAAGAAAAGGGTGTTACATTCATTTGAAAAGGGTGTAAATTTGTAAAACACCCTTTTACACCCTTAAGGGTGTAAAAATTCTACTGTGTATGAGTGGGCCTAATTTCAACCCTTCAGGGATTCCACTAGTCAGTTTGTACAAGGCAGGCGTTTGGCCATTTATGACAGCGTAACATGATCTAATAAGCACATAGATGTGCAGGAGATACACAACAGATGAGTCAACACCAAAGTGTGCAAGCTTAACCAAAAAAATTGAAGGACCCTTACGCTTCGCCTTTAAAAGTTAAGCGCGATAGTGAAATCCGGCTCCCAGTGCGCCCTTCAACCGCTAAGTGCACACTTATTAATGTTTTGTTATATATACACACACACACACACGCACACGCACACAAGTGCGTGGGCGCGCAAGGACGACGTATCTATAGTAATGCAGTGACTTTGAAGTGTAGCCACTTCCCTCTGCCAGAACAGCGCTTTACTGTAGTCGAGACCGGGCTGCACTGTCCCGGCCTTTTTCGACGTAGTTTGATGGCCTCGCAAATGCGCCTAGAAATCTCCGAATGGGCTCTTTTTTGTCGTGACAGCCGTAGAACAAAATGCGTTTAGCAGACTCCTTCCACTACAAGACATTTATGTAGCTCTTTTTTTTCCCAGTCAGCTGTAAATAACACAGTGGCTTTGTGGTAGGACACCTGCTTGCTACGCGAACGGCCTGGGTTCGATCCTCAATGGGACCAAAAATTTTATTCCTAATTTTATTTGCTTCTTTCTCTAGTTTTCGCTCACGGACAATTTTTCGCTCACAACCAACGGTGCCGTCGCCGATGGTGGAATTTCTGCAACACGAACTCCCTAACACTATTGGCCACGAGATCAAGCAGAGTCGCTGCCTGGTGGCAACTGGCCGAAGTGGCGAAATGTGGATTGCTCCATGCGTCGTATGCTAGCCACGTCATGTTTTTATGTGCACGTACGCCATGCACGTTCTAAAGGTGTGGTTCGTACGGTCATGCAAGCGCGAGTGTAACTGTTTCTACGTATGCCTGAAACGATGTACGAAAGCATTTGGTCTTGCTCGCATCCTAGAGCATTGTAATGAGATCGGCGAGTGCAACTTTCCAGAGTGCTGTTGATTGTCGTCTTACCCTCCATTCAGCAGAATATTTTCTGAGTGGGTGCCGCTTTCTGTTTTAAGCACATCGCAAAATGCTCTTGGCATCCTCGCAAACACGAACACTATTAAATGGTGTGTGAATTCAGCCTTTTATAGTGACTTGGTTTAAAAAAATAAAAACAGGCTTTAGGCCATGCAATCGGTGTAAGACTACGGCACTGTAGTTTACTGATCATGTGAGGAGCCTAGTTTTGTGTATCTGGCTGTGGTACCACTGTAGAGAATTATTACTATCACATAAACTGTGACACATCGGTACTTCAACTATACCTAAAACACAGTTACCGTGTGCAACCGTCTGCTTAGATCTAAGAATACTTTAAAAATCTGAAACGATGAAAATTTATTAACACGTCACGCCTTATATATAACGTCGTAAGATTTCACTAGAAATGAATTTAAACTGTCTTCAGCGTTTGTGTGGCATTGTTAGTGACTTACGAAAAAGAGTGACCACTTTTTGTCTGAAAAATAAACACAGCCTTCTCCTATTAACCAGGCCTTTGCTGTAGCACGCTAGTGAACGTAATCCACCGATGAAAGCTTTCTGCAGAACTCTTATATAATATTTGTTGTATTCTTGCTGGTGGAAGGACATGTACGTACACGTGGTAAACGCAGTGTAGCGCCAAGCGCCGTGAGGCACTAGGCTTTCATAATTAGACTTATCGACTGTCCCACATTTAATGGTGAACAGAATGAGAGAAATAAATTATATGCGTATAAGGTGCGAGCGGTGGTATTGAAGTAATCGCACAAATATGCGGGCTTTTTACGATCTTACTTTTCATTTTTTTGTAGTATATGCAGATGACAAAGGTGTAAATAAGTAGTTCAGTCACGCTACAGCAGTGCGTAACAAGCGGAACACAAGCTAACCACGTACAAACAACACAGCAAATGCGTGATTCAGTGTGAAAGCGTGAAGAGAGTCACCTGCAGGGTGAGCATCCTTATGAAAGGCAGAATGCACTTTACTCACGTGCAATGTTAATGTGCCATAGGCGTCGTGCACCGATTCAGTTGAGAAGAGCGTAGGTGTTAACAGTAAATTGTAGTCAACGCATTTTATCCGCCGACAATCGGCTCAGACCGCACGCAACGAAGCACCGCTACATGTATTTGTATACGCGCCGCCGACCGCCTATGCACTCTTTCGCGGGACGGTGCTGCCACTCATAGCTCGATCTCGCCGTGAATTGTGTTGAAACAGTGAGTGGCTGCGTAGGTCCAAAGCTTTGCTCAGACCACAGTAGACTACGCCAACTTGTCTTCTCTGAGAAATAGGTGGAAAGATTTGGGTCATCAAACTACCATGGTTTGTGGTAGTTGAGCAGACAGAAAAAATTGTGTTGATTAAGAACCAAAGAATTATTCATTCATGCTAACATACAATATGCTGTCCGCGCTGCCCATTTCAACTTATCTAAATATTATAGAACATCGAGCGTTACCACCATGGAAGCATCATTAAAACTTCCTTTACTTGCTACTCGGAGGAAATATTCTCGCCTATTTCAATATTGTAAATTTTATTATCATAACACACACATGCCCCATCTTTTATATCAGTGCGTCTGGATCATTGTAAGAAGTTTCAGGTGCCCATTAGTAACACGATTGCCCATTCATTGCCATTTTTTTCAAGAATGCTAGGGAATATAACCAGCTTCCTGACTCTGTGACAATTATTCAAGAACCCATACAATTTAAAGATGCCTTGCTAACTAATTAAATACCTATATTTAGCATTTGTGAAATATTCTATTTTTTCTACTACTGCGAATCACCTTGTATATCTAGTGCGTTTATTCTTGTACTTACGTACTCTTTCAGTTATATGTCGTCTAACCCGTTGTCAAGTGCAATACTGTATTTTTGCCTATTATACAAGCACACATGATAGCCCCTGCCCTCTGTATTGCACCATGTACCTTGAGGGTAAAATAAAATAAAAAAGTCATCTCAATGGTGTTGGTGTGGCACACGGTAGAGAAATCGTGCAATTTGCAGCGCCGCCTTAATACTGAAAAAACACGCGCAGTTTCCGCTGGAAGCATTCAGACAGTTATTAAACAGTTTAGTCAGTACGGGAACAAACATACTATTATATGTCTTCAGTATGGCGCAAGTGATGTAATAACAATAATAATAATAATAATAGCGGTAATACTGTAAAATGCCATCATAATACACCTCTGTCTTGGCGCGGTGCTGCAAACTAGACAACTTGCGGCAAAGCGTCATCCTTATCGGCCCCCTGCGCGCTATCAGAAAAGGAGCAAAGAATCAGGAATGGTAATACGGCTTCCCGTGAAGGCACCAGACAAAAAAATACACCCAGTTGGCTTGAAGTCTTCCAGCCTCATATCACCTCTATATTATTCTGCTTCCCACGAAGGCACCAGACAAAAAATAAAACCAGTTGGCTTCAACATTTCCAGCCTCATATCACCTCTATACTATTCGCGCGTAGCAACATCTGCCCAACGTGTACTTGCTGATTTGTGTTGATCGCTTACGCGTTGGGTGAAGCCTAAACTATCCTATCGCTCACACATTCGCAGCCCCTAGCTCTGTCTCTTTGGAGTTCCGGTAGCTGACATAACTCACTGAGAAAGACTGACTTCTCATTCTTTGATCGTTTAAGAAAACCGGTTTGCAACGTGGCCGATCATCCGAATAGCGATGGCAGCAACAGCGGAAATTAAATGCTGCGCTGATAGCAAGTGAACAATAATTTTAGGTCGATGCATTGACTATTGTCAATTTTACAATACGCACTGCATTTAGGGCAGAGATGGGCGGAATTACTAGTACTTTGTATCCATGCCAGTTCTTTGCACCTGGCCTGCTTGATGTCTCAATAACCACCGGTGATGATGCATCTCACAACCGTGAGATTATGATAAAGCTCAGACCCAAACCTCCATGGCAGCACACACAAAGGAGAACACGTGTTATTGATCAGTGAACTTACGAGCCGTGGCCACGTATGTTTGAGTAACACTGCAGTGCAACAACCTTCGCAACTGCAACACGATGGTGCTTTCAAAAGTCTCTGCGATGGGAGGACGCGCTGACGGTCGAAAAGCGGTGCCATTCATAATTGATGTCACCGGGATGAGTGAACCAGGCCCACAGAGATCCGAGCAGTTAACAACAGCCGCCTTCATCCTTCCGCTGGTAGCACACAACTTGTTTACGCCGGCGAATTTAAGAACTACGGACACATAGCTAGTGGCGGAGAGCGCAAACGCAGTGGAAGAGGGACAAATGCAACATATTACCTTGAGCTTTTGCCCCTCTGATGTCTCATTTCATTGTGTTCTCCGTGAGGGAGGGAAGGGGAGAAGTGCTGCAGTGAACTCTAAGTGCGCCACTGTCTAGCCGTGGTGCAACAAACGTGACAATTTCCGGCAAACCGACATTTCCTTCCTCTCTCTGCACCGCAACAAAGTAACCACGCAGAAGGAAGCAAGAAAGAGAAACGGACTGCCCATAAAAGGGCCAGACAAAAGAAAAAAACTGGTTGGTATCGAGATCTTCAGCGTCACGCTGTCTCTATTCGCCATTTGAGCATACCAACACGTCTAAGAGCTTCGCTTTAATAAACGGTCAGAAGTCTAGTCTTTTGAGTCAGTTCAACAGAGATGGCGATAAGCATTGCCGGCTAGGCAGGGCGCTCATCACCGGTAAGTCTGGGCCATTGTGTCATAATTTATTTTGAGGCACAATGATTCCAAGTGGATATTGTAACAAACCAAGCCAGTTTGGAATGCCCACTTCTGTACACTGTACACTGTGCAAATAGAAAGTGGTTGCAGAACATAAAAAAACTTGAAGGTGAGGGGCAGCCATGAAAAGGAGCAGGAATAATCTATTTCTCAAAATAGACGGCAGAGTAGGGGCATTGACTATATTGGGCCCATAATTCAGGTACAGCAACACCACATTGTACATTGTTGGTTAGAAACGTCCGTAGTCGGCACGCCAAGGATGCACATCAAACGGAGTGGCAGGTGTTGTCATATGGCTTCGCTCCGTCTCGCCTCAGTTGGAAGGGGTCTTGTCAATCGTGTGAGAACATGCTTTTGGCTCTTCCTGATTATCAATGGGACATAGACAAAGCTTGAGCATTGGCTGTTTGCTAGACAAATCAATGAAACTTCAGTGATAAACTTGGCAACGTTTGCTGCGAAATGAAATGTATTGCAATGAACATATTGTTACGGTGCATCATCGACAGGAGCAAGCGTGACACTTTGCGAAGATGACAAAGACACCTGTACGTTAGATGCTTGCGCGAGAGGCAACTCAGCCATCTTGTTCGGCTGCCAATTCTTTGTGGACGCTGTTCTATAATCTTAGATCTCGCCCCATCACACTTGGATCGACGTGCTGGGTAACCGCCTCGCAACGGAACTTCGCAGCGACCGTCGTTTGAAGGGTCATTCCGCAACGATGACGGAAAATACGGCGTCTGCATCTGCTCCTTGTGTTCGTGCGGGTGGAGATGATGCGTTGACTAGATCTCCTCTTGCGACCACAACCTTCGTGCTCGAACCCCCGCGGGAAGTCTGGCACGTTTAGCGGTTCCGGCGATCCAGATGAAGTGGATGTTGAAGATTGGCTGGCAGAGTACGAACGCGTGAGTGAACCTGTTGTTCTATCTTGAGGTAACCGCCAAATCGTGGTATGAGTATTATGAAGCAGAACTTGGGAGTTGGGCAATGTGCAGGGGGAAAATGTTCGGCCTGTTCGGGAAGCCGATTAGAAGAAGAAGGGCAGCGAACAAAATGCTCGCGTCTCGAGCACAGACCTCGACGGAGTCGCACGTCTCATATATAGAAAGTGTGTAAGCATTGCGTCGCAAAGATAATGCCGAGATGCCGGAGGCTGACAAGGTCAGACATATTGTTAAGGGGATTGCGGACGACGCATTCAACCTCCTCATCTACAAAAAAATATTCTACAATGGACGCCTTTATAAAGGAATGTCGGCGCTTTGAGCAAGTGAAGAGCCGGCGGATTGACAGTGTGTTTACCCGCCTTCCGAATACAGCTGCAACATCGTCTTGTGAAGACCGTGCAAGAACACAGCCGCCACCTCTAGTTTCATCGGATCAGGTGATCTGAACCGAATGGTGTGAACTTGAAGCCATTGCCTTTGTTCCGGCTCACACTGCTCCAAATGACACGACCTCACTCACTGCTAACATGGTTCAAGCCATCGTCCACCAAGAACTCGCCAGCTGGTGGGCGCTTTGCGCAGCCCGCAGCAAGCTCCATAACGTCGACCCTCGTCCTATCACGAGCAGTAGTTTTGCGACCCGATCTAGTGACCCTGCTGTGTGAAGAACCACCGACGTCGACCAATTTCTTTTCATTGCCACGACATCGGTCATGTCGTCCGTTACTGCAGTTAGCGCTGGTCCTCGCCACCTCGGACGTCATCTGAACCTCCCAACCGACAGGACAGCACCCGCTTTGCATCTGCCGTGCAGCCTTTTCCACCAAACAACTACAGAAGGTTCAACAGCCGATCTCCATCACCACAAGGTAGTCAGTGGCGTTCGCCTTCAGGACTTGGCCAGTAGTCACACCCCCGCAGACTCGCAGGCTGTCGTCCCCATTCAAACCCGCTCCTGCCTACCCGGAAAACTAAACGGTGCAGCGCCCGGAGGTGACGCTGCATTTTTGACTCCCTTCAGAAATCGTCTCTTGACGCTTTCGACGAAACAAAGTTTGTTAGACGTTGACATTGATGGTGTGGCTATTTCTGCTCTTATAGATACCGGAGGGCACATTTCTGTAATGAGCGCGAACTTTTGCCGACCCCTACGTAAAGTGCTCACGCCTGCCGCTTCCCGCACACTCCAAGCCACCGATGGGAGGACCCCTGCCGTTCAAAGGATGTGCGCGGCCCGTGGGTTCATTGCCAGTCATCCTACATTAGTTCAGTTTGCTGTCATCTAAATGTGTCCTCATCACCTAATCTTGGCTTAGACTTCCTGTCACGTCATTCTGTGCTCATTGATTGCGTCACTGATGCTCTTCAGCTTGAGCTACCGCAGCTTGCCAGTTTTCCAGTCGACCATTCTCCACGTTTATTCTCTCGTCACCACGTTCGCTTGCCTCCGCAAGCTGTTACATATGTCACTTCGTCGTGCTCACGTGATGTGCCTGATGGTGAATACGTCGTCACTCCTATAGTCGACGTACTGATGGCCCGAGACGTTGCCCTTGCTCAAACTGTTGTCTCCGTCACATATAACACAGTGGTTATACCCCCACTCAACGTCAGTCTCTCGACTCAAGTTACTCCGCAAAACATGTCTTTGGTCACCCTATCTCCACTTGAAAGCTGCAAACTTACTGGTTTGGACACCGATGCTACATTCCCCTGTCTTGGCTGCAATTACGCTCTGCCTACCGATGACGTTAACAAGATAATTGCTCTCGATCTCAATCCAGCGCAAGCTGCTAGCCTCCGTCGTCTGCTAACATCATATAGAGATATTTTCGACTTTGACCACCACCCTGTCGGCCAAACAACTGCAGTGACTCACCGTATCAACACTGGTGTTGTCAGTTCTATACGGTGGCGTCCATAGTGCGTATCTCACAAGGAACGCAAAGTAATTGAGAAAAAAAGGGGACAAAATGATTGCTAAAGCCATAGTAGAACCATCATCTAGCCACTGGGCCTCCCCAGTCGTGCTCGTTGAGAAAAAGGATGACAGCTGGCGCTTTTGCGTGGACTATCGCCATTTAAACAAAGTCACTCATAAAGATGTCTGCCCTTTGCATCGGATTGATGACGCCCTCGATGGCTTCCATGGTGCCCAATACTTTTCTTCTATCGACTTTCGGTCCGGCTATTGGCGAATTTCCGTCAACCCCACGGCCTCTACCAGTTCAAAGTAACGTCGTTTGGACTGTGTAAGGCACCGGCAACTTTCAAGCGCATGATGGACTCCCTTCTCCGAGGATATGAGTGGTCCATCTGCTTATATTACTTAGACGATGTCATCGTCTGCGCACCTGCATTTCATAGCCATATTACACGTCTCTCAGCCATTGTGGATGTTTTTGAAGAGCCGCTCTCCAGTTCAATTCTGCCAAATGGCACTTCGAACCACGCCATATCACCATACTCGGCCACCTTGTCAGTGCCACTGGTTTTCAACCAGATCCCGACAAGGTACGAGCAGTACAAGAACTTTCTGAACCACGTTCAACCAAGGCCGTCCGAAGCTTTGTAAGGCTATGTTCCTATTTTCGTCGATTTGTCCGCAACTTCGCCGACGTCGCTCGACCGCTTACTAATCTTTTAAACAAGAACTTTCCCTTCGCATGGGGCGTAGAGCAAGCGGATGCCTTTTTCGGATATTATCCATCTGCTGACTACGCCACCAATACTCGCCCATTTCGACCCTGCATCACTTACAGAGCGTAGGACCGATGCCAGTGGCCATAAAATTGGGGCGGTCCTCGGCCAACGACAGCACGGGAAGGACCGCGTGATTGTATACGCCAGTCGTCTTCTTTCACCTGCCAAACAGAAGTTCTCCATCCCTGAGCGTGAATGCCTAACTTTAGTGTGGGCCGTGACAAAATTCAGGCCGTACCTGTATGACCGAACTTTTTGTAGTGTTACTGACAATCACGCTCTGTGCTAGCTCTCATCGCTAAAGGATCTAGCTGGACGTCTCGGTAGCTGGGTGCTGCGTCTGCAAGAAAAGTCGTTCCTGGTTTACTTCAAGTCAAGATGCCTGCACAGAGACGCAGACTGTTTGTCACGTCATACGGTTGAAACGCCCGATTTGACAGACCTTTAATAAGACGCCTGCGTGCTCTCCACCCACGCGTTGGGTGATGTCTCCACTGAACAACGACGTGACCCATTGTTATTCTCCATCATCGAGCGCCTGACCTCTGCTCCAACAGGTCCTTCCGTTCACCTCTTCCAACTGCACGACAACATTCTGTACCATTAGAGCTTCAACGTCAATGGCCCAGAATTATTACTCGTGCTTCCCCATCACCTGCGTACCAGCGTTCTCAAAAAACTACATGACGTACCTACAGCCAGTTTACTAGGCGTCTCTGGTACCTACAATTGTGTGCGAGGTCGCTTTTGCGGACCCGGACTGTATCGTTCTGTGGTTCGCTACGTTACTGCTTGCGACCGCTGCCAACGCCGCAAGCTCTTCTTTGTGTTACCGTCTGACCTCCTACAGCCCATTGATATACCGATGGAACCATTCTTTCGTGTTGGCCTTGACCTGTTGGGCCCGTTTCTAACGTTCACCTGCGGAAATAAGTTGGTTTCAGTCGCTATAGATTACGCCACACGCTTTGCCATCGCTCAAGCACTGCCGACGAGCTGTTCCACTGACGTCGCTGACTTTCTTTTGTATAAAGTCATTCTTCATCACGGTGCTCCGCGGCAGCTGCTTACTGATTGAGGATGGTACTTCCTTTCATGTGTTGTGGATGACATTATCCGCGCCTGCTCCACTGAGCACAAGTTTACCACCGCTTATCATCTACAGACAAATGAATTGACCGAGAGTCTGAACCAAACGCTGACGCAGATACTGTTAATGTACGGTTCACCAGATCACCGTGAGTGGGACAAAGCACTCCCCTTTGTCACATTTGCGTACAACTCTTCACAGCGTGACACAGCTAGTTATTCGCCGTTTTATTTGCGATATGGCCGACATCCAGCGTTACCATTTGACAAGCTTCTTCCTTCGGCTGCCGCCTTGTCTACTGAGTACACCAGTGATGTCGTTTCTCGAGCCCATGCAGCCCGTCAGCTTGCCCATGATTGGCTGCACTTGCCGCAAGAGCACCAAAAAGACAGTTATGACAGTCGCCACTAAACCATGCACTTCACTATGAGGATTCTGGTACTTCTCTGGACACCAAACCGCCAAGTCGGCTTATAAGAGAAGCTACTACCACACTACCATGGCCCTTTAGAAGTGTTACGACAACTCAGTGACGTAAGCTATGAGAGCACTCCCCTAAAGAATGCCTCATGGACCCCTTCGCTCCAGACGGACTTTGTCCACGTTTCCAGACTCAAACCGTATCACCCTGCTAGCTCGTCACCGCCGTACCAAGTGCCGTGACGGCGCTTCCACTGCGGGGGAGTGATGTTACGGTGCATCATCCACAGGAGCAAGCGAGGCACTTCGCGAAGATGACGAAGACGCCTGTGCGTTAGACGCTTGCCCGAGAGGCAACTCAGTCATCTTGTTCGGCTGCCGATTCTCTGTGGACGCTATACTTATAAGCCGAGATCTCGCCCCATCACAATATTTATGAGAACGCATCGTCGATATAGCCTCACTTGAAGATGTGCTGCATTGAACCTAAGTACAGCGTAGCAAGGCTGCGAATACTACTGTGAAACAAAACTGGAACACCACATCAGTGCGTTGTCGTACATATGTCATAAATGAGCTAAATTATGTCCAGCTTGATTAACAACGTATATATAAATGCGTACCTTCTACAGATTGCTTGATGCTGCAATAGACCAGGCAATAGGGGTATTTTACGCAGGCAGACATGAACTACCACGCATGAGCGCGCAAGATAACAAAAACAACTGCTGAGACAATGCGTAGTTTCACGATAAAGCTGCCCACCGGAAGTTTTGTACGTACCGAGCTAGTAGTTAAGTAGTTATATATTTAGTTATTTTGAAATGTAGGCTTTAGAACCGACAATATTCTTTATGGACAGTGTACGTCATTTGTGACTAGAATAATTGCGAATGATATGTTTGAAATATTGAGACTACTCTATTTTTTCTTATCAGAGCGTGGCCTTGGTTGCACGACTTTTTCTCGACGTGCCGTGTCGAAATGCGTACTTACTACCCGAATAAATCTCCACAGTGAACACTCCACAATTTCCGTCGGCGCTCATATAATCAAGTCGCTCCTTCCACCAGAGTTCTCCGTCTGCAAAAGAGATCAATTTACAATGTGCTGAGGTACGATTGATATTGCGGTTTAGTTTTCAATCGAAATAAAGCGTTGTGTTCTTAGGCGATGACCACTCGTGTAGCAATAAAAGAAACAAACAATGCCATGTGACTTCTATTACTTTATGTTTCTATTAGACTAGAAACTTGAATGGGTTTAATATTTTAGTAGAGTTTTTATTAAATGTATTACCATCACTATGACTTCTAATGATGGTCTAAGCTTCAAGAAAAAGCAAAACTACTTGATCTCAGTCAGGCCTTTGTGCTGCGAGATTAGAGTACCATGAGCTTATGCTGTGTACAGATTCTAGAAATAGCACAACGGCTGCAAGAATGGTGTTGTTTTATAGAGCCTTTCAATGTTTACAAACACAGGCCCTTGATTGTATCCGCTGTTGTCCACCGTTGTGCCCTGATAGCATGGGTGAACAACGAGAGCTTTAGAAATTAGCCCGCCGATTTTCTACAGCTTCCTTCCGTCATCGGAGGCAATGACGAAGTGTCTTTTTGTAGAACGCTTGTACCTATGTCTCAAATTTACGATTTGTTTTTCTGCCAATTCTGGGAGATATTGTCCCTCCTTGCGAGAATGGATGAAGAAGCCTCTCAGGATCTTCGTGGTCGACAACCGCTATGTCTGGCAGTGGCTATGAAACGTGGGACTTCCTCAAGCGGCACAGACAGCGAGGCAACTGAGTTCTACTCAGACGGCTTCCAGTCATAAGATGGCTGGAAGCCGTCTTATGACTGGCGACTATGAAGCCGTCTTCATAGTCGCCATGAGCCGCAATGCAAAAAGGAGGCTGCTAGGAACATCGTTGACGGCGAGTTTATACACCGTGCAGGCTACCCCGCAGCGTTGAATTATTGATTGATATGTGGGGTTTGGCGTCCCAAAACCACCTTATGATTATGAGAGACGCCTTGGTGGAGGACTCCTGAAATTTCGACCACCTGGGGTTTTTTAACGCGCACCGAAATTTGAGCACACGGGCCTACAGCATTCCCGCCTCCATCGAAAATGCATCCGCCGCAGACATGAATCGATCCCGCGATCTGCGGGTCAGCAGCCGAGTAGCTTAGCTACTAGACCACCGTGGTGGCACCCCCGCAGCGTTTGCCGCACAATATACTATTCATGGCCGTGGACCCTTCAGCCAACCTACGACTGCTCAACATGCAAGTCCTCTCTGGATATGTCGAATGACTCGCTTCCAATGAGATTAAATACGTTAGAATCAACTCACGGGAAAATGCTCTGGCAGTTGATGTTCTATACCGTAGCGCGCTGCAAAACCTTCAGAAAATTACGGAAATTGCAGAGTCACAGCTAAATCTGTGATCCCCACAGACTGTAAAGCCAGTGTTGCCATTTTTATGACCTGGACATTTCTGTTCCCACTGATCACTTCGCTATCTTGATAAAACCAACTACAGACGACATCCTCATCAAGCACATCGCAAGGCTTGGTTAGTCACGTTGCCTGAAGATTGTTTTTGAGGGAGACAGTCTTCCACCCGACGTCAAAGTTGGCCACGTTCGCCACCAGGTCCGTCCATACATACCGAAGCCCCAACAATGCTACATGTTTCAAGATGGTACAAGTAAATGGACTATGTACCAGCAATGTTGTGTGCCCGTGGTGTACCAAACCTTATTCAGAAGACGCCTGCCACGCAACTGCGTTCGAATGCTCCAGCTGCCAGGCGCACATAAAGCATCGTGTAATGATGGCCCGCGTGAATGAGCGCGCGGTGCTAAAACGATAGGTGCGCGACAATTCAATGCACAGAAAAGCTGCTGGTACTGTCAGGTGGCGTCAGCATCACCACAGATTCTCACGAAACGTGACATCAGCCGATAGAGACAAGCTATCTTCCGCAAAAACAACTGGCTCTGGATCATTAGGCTCTGCGAAGACGGATACACCGAAAACAAATGCAGGGTCAACACTCCCACCTTGTGAAGAGTGGCCTTCCCTTTCACGAACACAGCCTGATTCGGAGGTGCATCGAATCCCACCAACCTTGATGCCCTCACGAACCACTCATGCAAAGACAACTGAGGATCGCCAGGTCATTAACATGTTGCAGACCCTTAAGCGCAATGCGCACGCTCCTATATAAGCCACATGAACACCCCGTCAACGCAGAGAGCATCGCAAGTGCTGGACACAATGAGTCCGGTGCTTGCAGATCTAGGGTACAACTATGACCTGTGAAATGTTATCTTTTCGAGAGGAGGTCAAGAACGCATCCGTTCTTCAGCGGAATGCCAGAGGGCTTAGGGCGCGCATGCCCCACTTCCGGCAATATGTATTAACGAACCAGTTCTCCATAATTGTGATTTGTGGGCCGCACCTGCCAGCTCACATCAGACTGTCTGGATATGAGTGTATTAAGTCTTCTACCCACGGAGAGTGCAGCAAGGTTATTGTGTTCTTACGCAGCGACTTACCTTATGTTTATCACCCTGTTCCACCTGACGAAGAAAACCAGTGCGTTGCTTTACAGTAAAAAACAAAAAGACCCCATTCACAATCATCAGAGCCTACTTACCTCCGTCTAGTCGTCTACACTGCGAGCGTTTGCGTGGAATTTCGAGTTCAACTCTCCAGCCGTGGGTGATAACTGGCGACTTCACTGACCACCACTATTTATTGGGAAGCTCCAGGGTAAACACAAGAGGTAGACAACGTGTTTCGCTTATTAATGTGAACCTATCCTTGTGAATGACGGCAGCCCTACTTTGCTGCGTAGATCGGCCTATAGTAGTTGCCTGGACCTCCCTTTAGTCTCGCCCTCGTTCGCCACAAAAGTGCCCTGGTTTTCGGATTGGAAACAAGGGGTAGTGACCACATCCCAACATACCTGAAGATTGACAGCTTTGCAAGTCTCAAGTTTTTCAGAGCCATTCAGTGCATCGATTGGCAAAAATACAAGTTAATCATGGAAGACCATGTTGGCTGCTCGCCCTTCAACCTAGAGGACGCAATGAAAAGTGCCCTACAGTCCACCATGCATTCGCTTTCGGCGAGCTCATCTCGCAGTGATATGGACATTGAACTCGAGAAAGTACGAGTGATTCGTCGTCGTGCAGAACGACGCTGTAGATGCACAAAGTTCTTTGATGATCTCAGAGTAGGCAGACGCACACAAAAGAAAATACAGCGTCACATGGACAAATAGGATAAGTGACGATGGGTATCTTTTTGTGAGACCTTGGATCCCAGAAAGCCTCTGTCCCTAATCTGGAGAATACGTCTTCGTACAACCATTACTCAGCGCTACCCATTTAAATCTCAGGCGCTTCACTTACACTGCGAAGAGATTGACGTCGCAGAATCTTTCCGTCAAAGGATCGCCTGCGGGGCCAATTCAACTGGGAGGAAGGGGCCCGACTGTTCTGCATCCTCACGTGATCCCGAACCAAGTGTTCGTTTTCAATGGAAGACATAAAGGCTGCGCTTTGTGTAGACCTTCTTTAGCGCCAGGATCTGACGGCATCCCCTACCACGCTCTTTGTCACCTAAGAGATCAAGCTCGAAAGGCACTCTTGCTGCTGTACAACTCCTGGCAAACTGGGATGGTTCTACAGGAATGGAAGTCGCCCGATTCCACTTCTCAAAGCTGGCAAGTCACTTTGGACATTTCCTCTTACCACCAGATCACCCTCGGGAGCTGTGTGGGAAAAATTATAGAAAGAATTATTTTAACGTGTCTGGAATGGTACTTAAAGTTCTACGAAATATATCCAGATTCCATGTCCGGGTTCATGTGAGGCCGCTCATCAATTGACAATGTAGTTGACATGGGGACATATTTAGAGAACTAGAAGGCCTGTAAACGATTATCCGCTGCTTTGTTTCTTGACGTTAAAGGGTCTTACGACAATGTCACCACGAAGTTATTCTCAGCGCATTTGAAGGAACAGGACTCAGTGGCAAGATATTGTTACGCGGGAAAGGCGTCTGAAAAATACCTTTACTTTAGGTAAACAGGCAGGCATACGAAATGAGGCCCAATCTACGCGAGCTCACCCTATACATTGTCCTCTTTCGTATAATGCTCATTTATGGCACCCCGTAGCATCACCCCCGGCGGCAAAGGTACCGTCTCGGTGTTTGGTTGGTGGGAGTAATATCGCTTCAGCCGAGTGACGCGAACAACGTCAGAACATGATCGCGCGCAGTTGGCGTTAAGAGGTTCAATTTCACATGTCTTGTCGGTGCGGTGACTTGGCGCACCACACGGTATGGAGCCGAGTACGGCGAAGTCAGCTTTCCGCACAGGCCAACTCGCCGTGACAGCGTCCAGAGGACTGTGTCACCTTGACTGAAGAGGACATCACAATAGCACGCGTTGTAGACCAGTTATTGTCGTTCCTGCGAATCGCTCAGACGCAGGCGAACAGTCTCACGTGCCTCTAGAGCTCTAGAGATGACATCGCGGGCATATTCTGACGTGTGGATAACGGCAGGAAGGAGCGTGTCAAAAGGCAACGTTGGTTCTTGTCCGTACAGGAAGAAAAATGGCGAGAAACCTGCAGTATCATGCCAGGACGTAATATAGACAAATGTCAAAAATGCGAGGCGGAGTCCCAGTCACGATGGTCGGAAGAAATGTAAATGGTAAGCATGTCCGTGATGGTTCTATTTAGCCGCTCCGTGAGCCCGTTGGTTTGAGGATGATACGCCGTTGTGAACTTTTGCATCGTTGCGCAAGAGTGTAATACGTCTTTGATAACTTGTGATATAAAGTAGCGACCACGACCGGTAAGCAGTTGCCGAGGAGCGCCATGGTGTACTATGATGTCTTCTAGGAGAAATTCAGCGACGTCGGTTGCACAACTGGTAGGAAGGTTCCGCGTTATAGCATACCGAGTGGTTCAATCCGTGGTGACTGCTATCCACTTGTTTCCTCTGGCCGATAAAGGAAATGGTTCTAGTAAGTCAAAACCTACCCGGACACAACAACTTGATTAAAGTAAATGCTGGCGGTACTTCTGTGGCAGCACTCATTGACACCGGCGCTCACATATTGACACCGGCGCTCACTCCAGCCTTTGTGCTCCACTCAAGAAGGAGCTCACTCCTGCTCCGATCCCTGTTGTCCGAGTACCCGATGGTGCAACACCAGCGGTCACTGGGATGTCTGCCACCCGCGTCACTGTTGCTGGACGTCATACCACTGTTCTGTTTCACATACTGGACCACTGCCCACATGACATCATTTTTGGACTCGATTTTCTGTCGGAGCATTTCGCCCTAATTGTCTGTTCTGCTGGTGTTGTTCAGCTCGTCCTACCGCACGCCGTCGACCCTCCTGATCCTTCGCCGCCAAAGCTATGCTCCGCCAACATTGTTCGCTTATCTTGTCGAGCTGTGACGTATATAGATGTCTCTTCTGATCCACCTGTGGCTGATGGTGATTATGTCATTTCACCTAATTATACAGCCCTGTGTTCACTCAATGTTGCGTTCCCCTACACCATCATCACTATGAAGAACAACGTGGCGTGTCTCCCTATTGTGAGCTTAGGACTTTGCTCTGAAGTGCTGCCAGGAGTGCTGCCGCAGCTGGATGCAGTGCGCTGGTTGATGCATAGTTGGACGAAGCATGGTTGGGGTTGTCTTCGAAGAATACTCGTTTTCTTCTTGATCAGGCATTGCACAGGCAGCCAAGGAAACGTGTGCTGCGTAGAATCGTCGTGCATGTTGAATGTGGGAAAACCCGCACTCTCCACCAAAATGTTACGGGGAGAAGGCGTCTGAAAAATACCTCTAGGTAAACAGGCAGGCATACAAAATGGAGCAAAGTCTGCACGAGCTCGCCCTAAACATTGTCCTCTGTCCTGTAATGTTCATTTGTGGCACCTCGTAGCAATATATATGTAAGTTCAGAGCTACCTACAAAATATATCATTTCACGTGCGGACACAGAATGACCCGACACCCGAGTATTACCGTAGCCGAGGAGTCCCGCAAGGTGGAGTGCTGAGCCCGACGTTGTTCAACCTAACACTCATTGGACTAGTTGGCAAGCAACCAAGAAGCGTAGAACTTTCGATTCATGCTGATGACAGCTGTGTGTGGACATCAGGTGTGACTTGACTTCAACTTCGCGCTTGACTTCAGAAGGCAGTATCAGTGACATCGCGTTACCTACGTAAACAAGACCCCGCCACGGTGGTCTAGTGACTAAGGTACTCGGCTGCTGAGCCGCAGGTCACGGGATCGAATCCCGGCTGCCACGGCTGCATTTCCTATGGAGGCGGAAATGTTGTAGACCCATGTGCTCAGATTTGGGTGCATGTTAAAGAACCCCAAGGGGTCGAAACTTCAAGAGCCCTCCACTACGGCGTCTCTCATAATCATATGGTGGCTTTGGGACGTTAAACCCCACATACCAATGAATCAAATCAATCAACTACGTAAACAAGGGCTTGAAGTTCCAAGTGCAAAGCGTGCAGTCATGGCGTTCACAAGAAAGCCTATGTCCACTTAAGAATTAACGCATATGAATAACGGGCCATTGGTGCCATGCAGTCTGAGTCACAAGTTCTTGGGAGTCATAATCGATTGAAACCTGTTTTGGACCCCACACGTAAAATATGAAAAAAGGGGCTGACCGCCAATTCTCACATGTTCAGGTTTCTCGCCGGAAAGAGTTCGGGAGTTTCTGTCGAGTCTATGTTACAGCTGTACAAGGTATTATTTAGTGGATTCCTGCGGTACAGCTTACCTACTATACCTACCCCGTGTAAAACTAACCTGCGCTCACTCCAAAGTATTCCAGCCCGGGCTCTTAGGATATGCGTTGGTTTACCCCGCTGTGCTTCGATGGCTGAAACAATTGCCAATGCATAGGACTACTGATCACGACGCACATCACCACTGAAACGATGCTTACATACTTCAGGCAACATGCTAGGAATCCTTCCCACCACTTTTCCACCCTCGCTACTGAGAGGCCCCGCACGAAATTTTGTGCAATAATCTTTGTGAATTGTGCATCGCTTACGTCAGATTTTACGCCTGCAGAGAAGTTGGTGTATCCTCCGTGGTGCCTGACTTTTCCGCAAGTGCGTCTTTCAATGCCAGCAATACAGAAAGAATGAAATTTCTTTGCACAATTGAGCTTGCACCTCTTGCACAAATTGTACATTAACCACATGCACATATACAGCGATGGTGCACCCACAGCGTCTAGTTCTGGTGGTGCGGTGGTGATTCCACCTAGAAGAATCACCTTGCGAATCAAGCTGTAATACGTCACAACGCTTACGGCGGCAGAACTTGCGGCTTTGCGTGGCGCCCTAGAGTACATCCCATCCAAGAGACCGAGCCAATGGACTGTGTTTTCGGACTCGAAACCGGCCTTACAAAGCATGCAGTCAGCCCTTCGACGAGGTTGCCAAGAACAGTTAACGTACGAGGTTGTCAAGCTTCTTCATCACATCACAAAACCAGGCCAAGAGGTCAATTTTAAGTGGCTAGATGGTCATGATGGGATCAGTGGCAATGATTCCACAGACAACGCGGCTAGCACATCCCACCAAGAATAAAACACCCTTCCGATTTCTTTGTCGATGACAGACGCTGCAAAGCGACTTCGTCACCTGGCACGCAGTCTGTGTCTGCTGGAGTGGAATACCTCATGCATGAGATATACGAGACTCTACCAAATAAACCCTCGACTAGAACTTCAACCTCCATCCGGACTTCGTCGACGTGAAGCTTTGTTTCTTTGTCACCTTTGATGGGGGGTTGCCTTCGCAAAACCATATTCAACCCTCATTGGATTGACCGACAGTGCGGAATGCGATGTCTGTGGCTTCGAAAAAGACATCGACCGTCTGCTATGCCGTTGCCCTCTATTTGCCTCTAAAAGGCAGAAGCTTTCTGACGCGTTGCGACAATCGAATGATCGGCCACTCTATATGCAAATTTACTGGAGCGCCATCCTCATCTTTCGTAAGCTCAAAAGGCAGCCAAAGCCGTCTCGTGTTTTTTGAGGACTGAACACCTTTAACTTTTGTGTAGTGCCACCTCTGCATACGCGTCAGCCCATTGACTTATCCTTTTTTGTCTCCTCCTAGTCTCTTTCCTCTTTCTCTCATCTATTTACTTCCCCTTCCCATTCCCAGCGTAGGGTAGCAAATTGGGCATGTGCCTGGTTAACCTCCCTGCCTTCTGTCTTGTTTTTCTTGTCCTCCTCCCCTCCTCTTCCTCCTCCTCCTCTTTCCGTTGTTTGGCAAATTATAATAAAAGAAGTGTTCTTTTGAGCTACATAAAAGTTATAATAGAATTTTTTGTACTTTACGCATGTCCCCTTTTATCCGAAAGACGAAAGAGAGACTTTCCTTACCCTTGAAGACAACTTGAAAACGTGCTTTCAGTTTTGACATTAGGAGCTTGTAAATGAAATGACCGGAAGTTTTTTTGGGGTTCAACACTTGCATTCTTGAAGGCGTCTATATTAGTTTTATGCTGATTAAGCCGATGTAAATTGCTTTACTAGAAATGTAAAAGAAAGCGTCACCTGAATAGTTGTATTGAATATGGATACAACTTATGAATACGGCAAGAGCTTCGCGAGCATCGCTTTGAAAGCGTGGAGGCAAAATTGATTTATAATATAGTAACTATTCCGGCGCTATAACATATGCTTTTGCAATAAACCGAATAAGGAATGAATATGGAGACTGTACAGGAGTATTCAAGAGTTGAAAAGTGGCGAGCTAGTGGTCCACTAAATAATTAGCAGGCCTACTTTAAGCATATTACGTGACTCGTTCATGTGATAATATAAAGTGGTAAATGTCTAATAAGCAAGAATGTTTCCTATACTCACCTTCATATACATTCATAGCGTTATAGGGGCCTCCGCGGTCTCTCGCCTGTGCTTTGTGGTGGTCCGAATCATGTACAAATTCCCCTGTCAGCGTTTCGTTAACTGGACTAATACAGAGACGGAATTATGTAAGATAATAGCAACAACAAAATAAATTGTGTGATAGGTGATGCCTCATACCTTTTAGTGGCGCCATCCATGGAATGTCTTATATAGACGACACTTTTCTCCGTTATATTATTGGTTCTGTCTCCGACGCAGCTATAAGTTGTACGCTTGGTTGTATTGTAAGTCCACGACACCTCCTTTGTTTCGTAATACTGCAATTATAGTGTATCAAAAACAGAAATGCTTGTACCACCCATTTCAGACTTTCCTGCAATCCTCAAGCCATTGCAAAGTCACTTTTCACGCAAAAAGCTTTCAGAGGGTGGCAGGGTCGAAAAAATTATTACTATTCAAGAATAACTGAAGTCAGCTCTAACTGAACAAAACCATCATTCTTTTCCAGCACCAAAACAGGATCACTAGAGAGATAATAAAAGCTTTCCATATCGACGTGTATATGAGCCATGGTAAAAAACTATCTAACTTTTGACCAAAGGAAAAAAAGCTGGCATAGCCGGAGTCTTTGAAACCTAATCAACCACAAAGTAGCCTCGTTGGGATTTCACACACTTCTTCCAGAGGTACTGCCATTGCGAGAATATTTCAGAGAAGGCCTCTTTCGGAATGGAGTTTACTTCAGCTGTCATTGCAGCTATTATGTCCTTTTGTGTCTAAAATCACGCTTCTTTCAATGACCTCATGATTTAGCGAGACAGACAGAATTCGCAGGGAGTCATATCAGGAAGGAGCATGTTCAATTTCCGCAGTCTGTGTTTCGCCAAACAAGTTTGAATCAAGTGCGAGGAATGTGCAGGAGCATTGTTATGGTGGATGCGCCAATTTACTGTTGACCACAACTCTGGTCTCTTGAGCCACACAGCATCATGTAGGCAACGAAGCACATCCCTGTAGTACTTTTTGGTGTTTGAACTTGTGGTGCGTAGTCGTCGTGTACCACACCGCTGGAGTCACAGAAATTAGTCAGTATCACTTTCGCTTTGCCGTGCACTTGGCGGGCCCCTTTTGGTATTGGTGACGTAGAATGCTTCCGCTGTGACGACTGAGATTTAGTTTTCGGGTCGTGCCCATACACCCAAGACTGGTTAATTGTCATGATGGGGTTTATAAAGCAGGGCCCACTGTTGTGGACACCAGCATGTACTGTGAGACCTCAACACAAAGTTGATTTTGCTCCTCTGAAAGCAAAATCACTCCTCCACCGAACTGCTGCATCGGGAGAAGTTCTGCCATGAATTTCGCCGCAACTCTCCACATCACCAAATATTGAGTCATTATGAAATGTGCAGAAAAAGAAAGGATGCCTACCTCTTCTGAAGTTTTTCGGATAGTCACACGATGGTCTCGCATCACCACATCGATCACTTCGATAATGACCTGGTCATTTTCGCATGTTTATGACCAACCGGAGCGTGGCTCTCTGTCCAAAGATGTGCGGCCGTCTTTAAAATAGTTGTACCACCTCCTAATCTGTGTGCTACAGATTTCATCGTCCCTAAAAGCCGTCTAAAAATTTCTATAGGTCTCCACTTAGCTGTCACCCAGTTTCTGACAAAATTTGATGCATCAGCGCTGCTCCAGTCACTTTGTCCTCTTTCTTGCAATAATAATAATAATAATATAATAATAATAATAATAACAATAATAATAATAATAATAAAAACTTCGTGCATACGCACGAAAGTTCAGGGTAGACTAATGCAACCACGCTTGTTTTATATACATCAGGTGGTTGCGAAAAAAAAATAAGGTAGAATACTTTTCTCACAGTACTTCCACTTGCTTCAGTCGATCGTGTCTCCGCTTACTAAACAGTGAAGTGGCTGCTCTCAACAAGTCTTTGGCGCTTGAAATAGATAAGTGGCAGGGGTACGAGCGTGATTTGCATGAGGGTCCCATTGGGACCCATTCGCAAAAAAGAGAGATTTTCTTTTTGTTTTAAGATTGTTTTGTCGTTCATCTAATACATTTTATTCATTTTATAGTTTTTTATTGTGCAAGCATGCATTTTGTTGTTGCTTTCCCTTTTGATGCACCAGAAAACCTGCCTGTTTCTGAAAAAAACAACAACTTTAGTTTGAAGTGAGCGCTCGCCTTGCCTTTTTCTTTATGTGCATAATGCGTGCTTTGAGCTTCCATGAACATTCACGAATCAGTACAAACTCGCCCAACTATCTGTTCTTCTGAACAGTATATCGAGTGAGAAGAAGAAGATGGCATTTGCCTTCCACTCGCCTTAGGTTAGTGAATAAAGCACCTTGGTAATCTTTTTTACTAATACAGGTAATACTAGTGTATGAGTTGCGGGAATGCCAGGTGGCGTGACTAAAATTGCAAAAGGATTTTTAGGGCTGAAGATCCTAAAGCCATGTGTCTGTACATGCTTGTGTCTCTTGGCATATGACCGCCTAGTTTTATGAACTCACTCAGCAGGTGCGGACGGATGAATTGATGGACAGACGCACGTATAGACAAACAAATGACAGACGGACAGATGGACGGACACAACGGAAAGACGAACAGACGGACTGACGGAGGATTCACAGTTTACCAATAAAGCCCCCCGAAACCTTCACCCCTCTCATCATTAATTTACTCTGTGGATACGCTGTGTTTTTTTTCCTTAGGAGGCTTTGCCAAAGACTAACAGACTCACCTGACAGACTCACTTATAATAGACTGACATCATTAGACAGCGTTCAGTCTTAGCCTAATGTGCGAACTTACAAAAAGGGCATCTTCATGTGGTTAATTTTCACAACGTGAAATATGTGTGTCGATATGTTTCGTTTTTTGTTTGTGGTGTACCGACTCGCAAGGTAGCTGGCAGCTTTTTCGTCGTGAATGTTTAGAGTAGTCCGCGACGCAAACTAAGATTTGGAATGCTGATTCGAAAAACGATCGCGATCGCGAACAAACTGACAGTCCTAATTGTCGGGGACTTTAACGCTCAACACACCAGCGTGGGGCTGACCCTCATTACCGATCCCTCCTTGTCAATGCGAAGAGGTAACAGTGTTAGCGTAGACACCACACCGGACTTAACCTTAAAGAAAAACATTGTCGATTCACAGTGGATGGACACGCAGTGAGATCTGGGTAGTGATCATTTTATGATAGGGATTAAACCCAGAGCAGGACTGCGCTAGACTAGAGGAGAACAGCTGAAATCGTTCGAGTGGGACAAATTCAGAAGAATTGGAGGAATCAATTACCGATATTGGTGCATGGATCAACTCTCTGAAGCGAGACATGGCCGTGGTGACGCAATTAGTCCCGCTGGAGCCAGAACTCGAAAATTTAGACAGCGGACTCTTATACCTGCAGGAGGCCGAACGCAGTTTGCAGGCAAAGTGCAAGAGGCAGAGGCACAACAGGTCACTTAGAAAGTGATCTGAAAGCTAAACAGGGACACAGAGAGTTACGCGCAGCAGCTGTGCAAGCAACAGTGGGAGAACACCTGTGATATAGCATGGAAAAGCCACTAGGGTTCGCAAAGACGTGGAACTTACTTAGGTACCTGGAAGATCCGGATGGGAGAAAAACCACTCACAGGCAGAACACTAACATAATCATACATGCGTATGAAGGATCCGATCATGACAATATACGGGAGACCACGGAACGGTGCATCATTTCTACCCAGTCGCAAGTGCATCCTGATTACGGAAGTGAAGTCAACGAAGTCCTAGGCAGACCGATCTGCAAGTCAGAGATAAGGGCAGTATTACAAAAGCTTAACGCCACATCGGCGCCTGGACCCGACAGGATTACAAACAAAACACTCAGGAATGCAGACTATAAATTGTTAAAAAAACTAATGGTGGACTTCAATGCGTGCTGGGAAAAGGGAAATCTGTCCCAACAATAGAAGATAGCGCACACTGTGCTGATACCGAAGCCGAGTAAGCGACTGCAGCTAAGAAACATCAGACCACTCTCGCTGACTTCACGCTTGGGAAAAGTAATGGAGCACGTGATCTTCACCAGTCTGACCTCGAGGGCCGTGACCTGCTTCCCCACACAATGTTGGGGTTCAGGCTAAACTCCTCCACGCAGGACGCGATGATACAGATAAAACACCAGGTAACAGGTAGCCCTACGAGTTCCACCAAGACCATACTTGGCCTACACTTGAAAAAGGTCTTTGATAACGCCCTTAACCGTACTGGCCAAAATGCAGGAAGAGGTCTCGGCAAACGCAAGTACGATTACAGTCGAGATTTTCTTACGAATAGAAAAGCCAAGCTTATTTTCTGGCAGCTTAGTTCTAAGGAAAGAACTTTGGATAGTGGCGGTACACTCTGTGATATCACCCATGATTTTCAACATCGCTCTTGTGGGCCTGCCAGCCAAGCTACAAGAAATTGAAGGGCTGAATCACAGCCTTTACGCCGACGACATTACATTGTGGGTTACGGAGGGCTGCGACGGGCACATAGAACAGACGTTGTAATGAGCAATCGAGACTGTTGAGCGATACTTACGGAACACCAGCCTGAGATGTTGCGGGAAAATCAGAGCTTTTAGTTCACAAACCCACGTGAAGGGGCCGCAAGCCAATCAGTGAGGTAAGTGAAAATCCGGTAGAGTACGACTACCCATCTCCAATGGCTGACCCGTGTTAAAGGTAGATAATATACGCGTTCTTGGCTCACACATTGTTGCGAATGGCCACAATGGTAAGACCATCAGGAGACCAGAAAGCTCGACTGCTCAGACCATTCGACTACTAAAACACATAGGAAACCGACACTGCGGAATGAAAGAGGGCAGCATGACAAGGCTTTTTTAAGCTTTCATAATGAGCCGATAACGTACGTAGCACCATATATACCTCAAGTGGCACGTAGCGAAAAGACAAAAATGGAGAGAATAATCAAGAAGACGTACAAACAGACCATGGGGCTACCGATGAACACGAGAACGAGTAAATTACTTGATCTGAGTCTCCTTACCACGCTGGAGGAATCGATAGAGGCACAGACCAGAGCGCAGTACGAATGCCTTTCGAAAAGCACAACGAGCAGACACATAGTAAAGAGTTTGACAATCAGACATCATGCTCAGATCGGTGTCAAACTCGGCGTACTAAGCAACATAAGGTATGCGCTTGTCAAACTTCCTTTGCTGAAGAGCATGCACGTCGAATACCACAGGGGTAGACAGAAAAAGAGAGCACAGAATATACAGAAGTATGAAAAATGTAAAGCGGCAGTGCTCGTAGACGCGGCCAGGTGTGCGTGCCGGCGTGGTTCCATGGCCCCTGTAACAGATCACCAGAACGCTTTCAAGACTAGCGTCACCGCACTCATGGAGCACGTGGAGAATGCAGAGGAAGTGGCTATCGCGCTCGCAGTGGCCACCATCATGGCCGTAGTGGTTATCAGCGACCCTCAGATGGCAGTTCACAACTTCGCCAACGACCACGTCTCTCCCGGGGCGTTACGAATTTTACTTGTGGTCAAAATTGAAAATAGGTGTGTTTACGTATTACGGGCACCCGCCCACACTTTCTCGCTCACCAGCAACGAGGCGGCATACAGGGCGGCTCGAGGGCTTACGGACCGAGCACCACCATCACCACCGCCGCCTCGGCCGCGACGTCGGATGAGGAATGGGAGTGGGAGGATCGCCTCAGTAGTTTTAAGAATATCACCGAGCATTACAGATTGGTCAAGTGCAAATTGCCGCCACCACACAAAAAACTGAACAAAAACCAGGCGGTAATGCGACAGCTGTAGACCAGGACGTTTCCAAAGCCGATTATCTTGAATCTCTCTTACCGAGAGCTTTATGCGTCACGCTGCAAGTTTTGTGAGGCGGAAACCCTGGAACACATGCTATGAAAGTGTGGAAGAGGTGAGGCTTCAGGCGGAGATGCAGCCTCGAGCCGAACACGCTAAGAGTGTGCACTGCTCACCCATGCCCTCGAACACCAACTGTGGGGCATCCATCAGGCTGAGGCCACCGCCGGAGCTCAACGGCTCGTGGCCGACACCTAGGCGGGGATATTTGCCCATATTCCTGAGTACCTCGCCGGACATTTTTTTTCTTTTTTGAATAAAGTTTCGTCTCTCTTTCTTTTCTCTGTGTGTCGTACTTTTCCCGTCTGATGAGATACAGGAAGCTGGCTTGATTCGCTGCCACCGCAGCATCATTAGGGTTGAGCTCATTGCTAAAACATTTGTCGGCTTTGACTAACGTGCATTCCAGTGAACTCAAGGTTTGTGAATATCAATGCACTGTCTTGAACTACGGTGTGCTTCATGAACATACATACATTACCGTGTGGTAAAGAAAGTAAAGAGAGTGTTATTCAGGCCATCAAAAACGAGACTATTCATTGGCTGTACCTATACCATGATAATGAAAAAAAAATGGCAGCATGTCCACGGAGTGAATGATGGAGAGTGGGGCGAAGCATTCATCCGTCCATTCGTTCTTGCTTCCGTCCGTCCATGCGCTTGTCTGTGGTACCGTCCATGCGTCCATCCGCCCGTCCGTGCGTGCGTCTGTTCGTGCGTCCGTCCCTGCGTTCGTTCATGCATCCGCCCCTGCGTCCGTTCATGGGTCCATCCATGCATCTGTCAGCGTGTCCATTTGTCCATCTATTCAACACTCCAAGTACCACCATCTTGCATCTTTTCATCATATATTCCCCATATAGAAGCACCGCCATCCAGCGGACATTTCAAAGACTAAACGAGAGGTGGCACACGCACACTTTCTTACGGCTTGCGATTCGGGTCTACTTCCTACCTTTGACCACCTCGAGTTCATGGTATGTACTAGTTCACTCTATTCATGGCACTGTGGCCCAGCGCTCGCTAAACCTTTCTAAAACCAAGAAGGTTACTCCCAGCGAGCACAACATCTCAACCTTTTCCTGTCAGATAGTGCTGAATGTACATGCCAATGGCTGCTAATGGGAAATGAGAGACAGGCGTATTCGGCTCTTACTTTCTTACTGCTTGCGCTTCGTATCTACTTCCCACCTTAACTACCTCGAGTGCATGGTATATACTAGTCCATTGTATTCATGGCACTGCGGCTCAACACTCGCTAAACCTTTCTAAAACTGAGGAGGTTACACCCAGCGAGTATAACGTAGCAACCCTTTCTTGTCAGATAGTGCTCAATGTACATGCCAATGGCTGCTAATGGGGAATGAGAGACAGGAGCATTCGGCTTTTAGTTAACGCGCACGCTGCGAAATTTTTTATTGTTCAACAACGCACAGGCGAAATCTCGCACCGGCACCGCCTTGGAGGTCAAAATGTAACACTTGTTACACACTACGATTACGACTACGATGAACGAACGGGTGCCACTATAAGAAGCTTCGCCCCTAAATGTGCATGCAGGACACAGATAGCTGCAATCATCGCCGGTTGTTGGTAGTTTGCTCAGGGTCAAAACACGTCGGCGTTTACAGACATGACATCGAAGATTATGGCATTATCGTTCATGGTCGCACGAGTTTCATAAGTTATATTGTTCGTGAAGTAGGTGCAATGTTATCGAAAAATAAACTAGAATGTTTCTAGAAATCCGAACGAGGTGTACGCATGCCCACGGTTACACGTGTAGCTGTCAGGTTACATAAAAATTAAAAAAAAGAAGCATGCAGCCAATTGATTTGTATTAAAACTCAAAGCTGCGGAATGTTACTAAGAAAACATCAGTACGAATAGAGAATAACGTGTTGCTTGTTATACGTTGCATGCAGAGAACTTGCGTTAAAAAAAAGGCAGATCCCACGTACAGTGGGAATCGATGATATGCGAAGCACGAATGGTAAATGTTAACATGTCACTTTAAAATCAACACAACGTTACGAGGTGGAGGCAAATGATGCTGTACATGACTTACATGTCATGATTATCATGTTAGGATGTGTCGTATACCTTCGTCATCTCTTCACGTCACGTGATACCAAATATAGTTATGTGGACCTAGCGAAACAGCCGCGAGTATGCTATGAGCGTGGTATGTTTTCATGTTCTTACATGACACGCGTGGCAGGATTATTATGTTTGCACTGGTCATATATTTCGTCATCCACTGACGTCACGTAACACCAAATTAGGTATATGTCAAGCTAGCAGAACGGCCGTCAGCGCATCGTTAATAGCCAATATACTCCAACGTAGCGTTGACGCGCGCATGCTGGGCACAGCGACGCTACGTTAGCAAAACACGAGCACTCTTTAGTATGAACCCAAGCACGACCGGCGCGACCAGCGTCGCTCGGCAAGGCCCGACAGCAACCGGCGCGAAATGCGACATACTGCATTTCGCGTTGATGCGTTACCCAGCCAGCACTGCGCCTCCCTCATTTTATGTGCAGGAGGAACTCCAGACGCGCTGAAACGCGCATGCGTCAAAGCAACGCAGCGCGGCGCGTGCCTGCCAGTATATGGCAAGACTGGCGCCTTGCGTGGGAACGCTTACGTGACGCGACGAAATGACCACCGGCGAGCACGCGCACCACGTCACGTCGTAATTTATTGGCTCCTTGACTGTGGCATGTAGTCACGTTCTCACATGACGCGCATCTCACAATTATGTTTGCGCCAGTAACAAACCTTCGCCAGCCATTGGCATCACGTAATACCAACTTTGGCATATGTGAAGCTTGCAAAACGGCCGCTAGCGCATCATCAGTGTGACATGTAGTCATGTTGTTACATGACAGGCATGTCGTGATTATCATGTTTGGATGTGTCATTTATCTCTGTGGTTCGTTCGCGTCGCCTAATACCGAATTTGGCATATGTGACGCTAGCGAAACGGCCGCCAGCGCATCATGTGCGTGGCATGCAGTCATGTTGTTAGATGACATGCATCTCATGATTATCATGTTTGCACCAGTCACATATGTATACCTTCGTCATCCATTCACGTACTGTAATACCAAATTTGGTTTAACTGATTGATTGATTGATTGATATGTGGTGTTTAACGTCCCAAAACCACCATATGATTATGAGAGACGCCGTAGTGGAGGGCTCTGAAAATGTTGACCCCCTGATGTTCTTTAACGTGCACCCAAATCTGAGCACACGGGCCTACAACATTTCCGCCTCCATCGGAAATGCAGCCGCCGCAGCCGGGATTCGATCCCGCGATCTGCGGGTCAGCAGCCGAGTACTTTAGCCACTAGACCAACACGGCGGAGCACGAAATTTGGTATATGTGACGCAAGCGAAACGGCCACGAGCGCATCATGAGCGTAGCGTGTTGTCATGTTGTTACATGACACACATCTCATGATTTTCATGTTAGGGTCTGTCGCTTGTGTTCGTCATGCAACCATGCCATACCAAACGAGTTTTGCGAATTGCCATGTTAACAAAACCACCGCAAGAGCTGCAGGAACATGAAATTTAAATCATGACATTGATGACACACATATCCTGATTTTCATCACATGATTAGTCAAATATGTTCTTCATACAGCTATGTTATGGCATAACAAGTTTGGTATCGATACGATGATTGTTGTTGCGATAACGAAAAACGGGTTTTGCAGTTGTGCATTGTAATCTTTGTACATATATATTGTTTTTTATGCAGAGTACGTGGTTTTTATTATTATCTTTTTCTTTTCTTTTCTCGTCTTCTCGTGTATAGGAAGAGCACCAATGTACTATTGTTGTACCCGCTATTGTAAGTGTTTCGCTGTTGTGCGTATCGTCCCTCAAGATATTGAATTTCCTGAACTTTGTATCTGCTTGGTTACCTGTTATGATGTATGCCCGCTTCCTGTATGGGTCTGAAGAAGGCCTACAGTATTGGTAAATAAATAAATAAATTATCGAAATGGCCAGGAGAGCTAAAAGTCGTAGGCAACTAGATAGATAGATAAATAGATATTGTCAAAGTCGCCGAAGTTCGCTAAGAAATGCTTCGCATTTAAAAACGCATGCTTTGTTCATTTCTTTATTTGTTTACTTAGTAAAATGCCACTGAACGGTGTGGATGGACCACCTTGCATAGGTTGATTGATATGTGGGGTTTAGTGTCCCAAAACCACCAAATGATTATGAAAGACGCCATAGCGGAGGGCTCCGGAAATTTCAACCACCTGGGGTTCTTTAACGGGCACCCAAATATGAGCACATGGGCCTAGAAGATTTCCGCCTCCATCGGAAATGCAGCCGTTTGTTATTCGAATTGAGGCAACTCACTCCCTTGCGTCTGTTCATAAGTATTTTAGATGCGGAAGCATCTTATACTCGCGCCTTGTTGTGCGCCGTCCGCGCCGTCCGCGCCGTCCGCACCGCTTCTCGAACATTCGACAGCTGACGTGCGCGCATGCGCCGTCGCGCCGTCGCCCACCATCTGTGCCGCGCGCGCTTCTCCTTCGAGAACATTCGACAGCTGACAGCGCATGTGCCGTCGCGCCGTCGCCATCTGTGCCGCGCGCGCGCTTCTCCTTCGAGAACATTCATCAGCTGACAGTGCATGCGCCGTCGCGCTGTATATATACTCAAGGTCGGCGCTCGTTCGCTCAGTTGCCGCTCGTCGGTTGGTTTGTACGGCGCGTCGACGTCCAAGGTCGCGATGAAATGAATTCCAACGAATCCACAAACACAACGATCGACGTCCCTTCGACCAGCGCCGTCCTTTCGCATACGTGTGTACGTGTTCACTCATTTAACACCCCCTCCTACAACCACGTTAACCAATTTAGCCATCGACCCAAGTAAGTCGCAATTTAACACCCCATTTCACAACCACGTTAACCAATTTAGCCATCGACCCAAGTAAGTCGCACTTTAACACCCCGTTAACCAATTATATGCTCCGCATCCTCCTCAGTGTTCCCCCGAGGGAAGCTGCGGGCAATTTTTTATTAGATGCCCCTTCTGGTAATTTGTGAAGCGGCTGTTGTAATTAGCGCTGCTGGAGATATAAAAAAATGGCAGCATGTCCACGGTGTGAATGATGGAGAGTGGGGCGAAGAATTTGTTGTTCGTCCATTCGTTCTTGCTTCCGTCCGTCCATGCGTCCGTCAGTGTGACCGTCCATGCGTCCATCAGCCCGTCCGTGCGTGCGTGTGTTCGTGCGCCCGTCCCTGCGTTCGTCCATGCATCCGCCCCTGCGTCCGTTCATGGGTCCATCCATGCATCTGTGAGCATCTCCATTTGTCCATCTATTCAACACTCCAAGTACCACCATCTTGCATCTTTTCATCATATATTCCCCATATAGAAGCACCGCCATCCAGCGGACATTCCAAGGCGGCACACGCACACTTTCTTACGGCTTGCGCTTCGGGTCCAATTCCCACTTTTAACCACCTCGAGTTCATGGTATATACTAGTTCACTGTATTAATGGCACTGCGGCCGAACGCTCGCTAAACCTTTTGAAAACCAAGGAGGTTACGCCCTGCGAGTATGACGTAGCAAACTTTTTCAGTCAGATAGTGCTCAATGTACATGCCAATGGCTACTAATGGGAAATGAGAGGCGGAGAATTCGGCTATTACTTTCTTACGGCTTGCGCTTCGTATCTACTTCCCATTTTTAACCACCTCGAGTTCATTCATGGTATATACAAGTTCATTGTATTCATGGCACTGCGGCACAACGCACGCTAACCCTTTCTAAAGCTAAGGAGGTTACACCCAGCGAGTATAACGTAGCAACCCTTTCTTGTCAGGTAGTGCTCAATGTACATGCGAATGGCTGCTAATGGTGATTGCAGCCTGCACGTTAACTGAAAGCCGAATGCTCCTGTCTCTCATTCCCCATTAGCAGCCATTGACATGTACATTGAGCCCTATTTTTTATTGTTCAACAACGCACAGATGAAGTCTCTCACCAGCACCACCTTGGAGGTCAAAATGTTACACTTGTTACAGACTACGAGGGACGAACGGGTGCCGCTATAAGGAGCTTCGCCCTTAAAATTGCGCAGCTTGCCTTCGTGCCACAAAGGCTAGAGCAACAGCGGAGCTGATCGGCTCCGAAGGGGTCATGGTCTTTATAAGGCTATGTTTGGGTTTGCGAAACTTTGCAAGTTGTTGCTTATTTGCTAATTGTATTACGTTGTATTATCAAGTCACTATTTCCTAGTATGGAACCTGGTTTGGCGGAGTTATGCTATCACATTAGGCTAAACTTAACTTCAGTTATTTTTGGTGCCCACACATCAAAGGAAATGGCGACTTTAAGCAAGTGTTCCCGAGTGGTCGGTAGTTATGCTCAGATAGCATCTATATATGTTAGTTTAGTGGTTATTCATTCACTAATTCGCTAAGAAGTGGATATCAATCAGTGATTACAAATCATAGCCCATGTATTTTAGGCTAGGTCAAACTTAACGAAGCATTATCTAGAATAGGTTGGTTCCTGATCGATATCGGTTAGCCATCTATTGGCCATTAAAGAGTATTGCTATGCTTCCCTTCATTTGGAGCAAAGGTGATGAGCCTGTATAGCCTGGTTGTACGAGACGGACACGTCTTTCCAGTAACAACGTCTACTTTTTTCTGACAACCAGAGAGTCGAAAATAGAGCAGGTACACGCAATGCACCGGAAATGGCAAGTGTAAGATGCGAAAAAGACACAGAGAGGAGAGCAGCACGTTGGTTGGAATGCTGCCCCGCAGGTTTTTATGACCGGGGGTGCGGGATGGCGGCCTCGTTGCTACAAGCCCAAGAAACATTTTCTAGAATATATTACCTATTGGTTAATGACTGGCTAGCGAACAACGGCTAGTCGAGTGGCTGTTCATTCGCCAGGGTGTTTAGTATGCATGTATTGGCAATTAGAATGAGCTGAAAGAAGCAATTTCGAACATTTGCTGGTTCTTGACTCATTGTAGGTTCCATGTCTCTTGGCTATCGCTTGGCCATAAAAGAGTAATTTAGGCCAGGCTAAGCGCAATCAAGCATTTTCCATAGAATGTATTGGTTACTAGTACATTATTTATTTGCTATCCTTTAGCTGTCCACTGAATATGTATCGACTGTTAGACTAAGCTTCACCAATATCAGTAATGTTCAAACGGGGTTAGCCAGACTTGACTACTTTGGCTTGATGCAAGCTGATTGATATATGGGTTTTAACGTGCCAAAACTATCATATGATTACGAGAGACGCCGTAGTGGAGGGCTCCGGAAATTTCTACCACCTGGGGTTCTTTAACGTGCACGCAAATCTGAGCCCACGGGCCTTCAACTTTTCCGCCTCTATCAGAATTGCAGCCGCTGCAGCTGGGATTAAATCCCGTGACCTGCGGGTCAGCAGCCGAGTACCTTAGCCACTAGACCACCGCGGCGGGGCTTAATGCAAGCTGTGCAAAGTCAAGCGATTTTTTTGTGAACGCCACACAGAACTACAGCCAACTTCAAACAGCTTCGCAGTTAAAGATAAGATCACCCTGCCGTAAGTATCGCATTGCAGAATTAGCTGCTAGAATGCCCTAATGAAAAAAAAGTAGCATAATCATTACAAGTACTCGTTGATCAGCTGGAAGCGCTTGCCGCATCAAGCTTTCGTAAAGAATATTATACACCACAGATACCTGTGTAACATATTGTAACGCTTAATTTCTCTTCTTGCGTAAAGCGATACGAATTACCTTTGTGATGTTAACGCTACCAGCTACATTTCCTCCACTAGTAGTGCTCTTCGCAGTTGACCGTGAAACCGCCAGAACTAGTGATAGCAAAAGTAACGAAGGCATATCTGCCCGTCCTCTTGGATGAATGTACCACCGCACTTGTGCAGTTGGGATGGGAGCACACCAATTTATGAAATAGTGGCAGAGTACGACTTGAACAAAATAATAAAAAAA
Organism: Rhipicephalus annulatus; assembly: GCA_013436015.1. NCBI lineage: Eukaryota > Metazoa > Arthropoda > Arachnida > Ixodida > Ixodidae > Rhipicephalus > Rhipicephalus annulatus. The sequence goes on along the minus strand of WOVY01000819.1, from coordinate 4,567 downwards.
CGGTACATAAAAAGCTGCTGCTACAGTCATATAGTCTTCTCTTTGAATGGTCGTAGGAGTCAGTCAACTACGCACTTCTGAAAAGCCAACGCACCGACAATTTCAGTACTGAAACGCTCATGGTTCACGTATGGTAATTTTCTCGAAGATGACATTTTGCACTGAACTAAGAATCTTTAGAGAGCGATAGTAGAAATGAGCTAGTAAGTTTATTTCAAGATTTTACCGATATCGCAATGTGTGGAAGACAATTTTCAACTTCACATCGCTAGATAATTTACATATAAGCTTCACAATATGCCTACTGTGCCTAGAGTTGTCTGTGCCCTCTTATAACAAGCAGGTTTAAAATATAATATTTTCGTTTTTTTGTGCCTGTAGGAATCCATTTGAAGTCACCAAGTACGAGAGCTTTTATAACTCGTGAGATGACACAGCCGACGGGCTTATGCCATGTTTGTCAGCAATAACACTTACGCAGTGGCTTGTTTTAAGCTACTTCGCTGACACAAAGCGTAAAATTGAGTGTATTCACACTTGAAGTCTTCTAGACAAGAGATTGTGAGTGTATACAGGGGGAAATCACAGATGTGCTAGCTTTTTAACCAAATCTACGTGCGTTGTAATGTAAACGTAAGTCATGATTTGAAGGCATCGCCACCACCACTCGCTTACTTCTAATTTATAAAATAATGAGCCCCCCCCCCCCGCATAGTGCATGCATGTGTTCAATTCAAAGAAAATAATGTTACAAGTACAATGTCCTTATATGAACAGCCCTGCACATGACGTAACACAACCTTGTGTGTTAATAGTATCCTATGGGCTCCTGATGCATAGTTTCCGCAAGATACATGTGTGGTACCTCACCTGCTATATTTTCGAAAAACAGTGTGGTATTTTATTAAAGCTGGCTGCCAAAGTATAATTTAGTTCTTGCTTAAGTTTTTGGTTTATATAACTTGCCTATGCTTTTAGAATAAAGAAACCGCTATCTGAAATTATATACAATCTAAGAAGCTGAGATATTTGTATAAAGAAGCAGGATAGCAATGAGCAAGATAACATCTTGCCCGAAGTATGTCATGAACGAAGGTTAGCGCATTTGCATTTATTGCATCGTCTCTATCACGAACTCTGGCTGCTGCAGCAACTAAGTGGTCGCGTTCGTCAGCTGCTGACCCGAAAAACGTAGGTACCATCTCGACCTTGGCAGTCGCATTTCGATCGGAGCGAAATTCAACTGACCGGCTTGTGTATACTGTGCGACGTTAGTGCATCTTCAAGGGGCGCTGCAACACTTTTTTCAAGCAGTGATTTATTGTATTCACTAAACGAGCTTATTGCCTCACGAATTCACCACAAAAAAAGCGAATTCATCCGGAACAAGCGGAGTTAGAAAGATTGGTATCACGTTCCTATTCTATTCCCCCTTCTTCTGTCCCGGTGGAAGCGCTGGAAACTAAGCAGAATGGGGTGGCTCTAGAACAAAAAAAGTCATGCACGTTTTGTGATCTTGAGCACTTTCTCAATCATTTTGATCTTAGAATACGCGGGTTTTCAGTGCTACCGCCAACGCACGCGAGAACGATTAACGACCTTTCGTGGCAATCCCTATAACTAGCTATAGAGCACTATAATATAATGCTCTAATTAGCCCGTGTCTGTCACAATAACTTTTACGTCGTTTACGTCAGCCTACGTCATTTCATGAAATGACGTCAGCCTACGTCATTACATGCCAAAAGATTTAAGAATTCCCCACAGCGTTAGCGAAGATTACTCACATGAGACAAGAAGTATCAGGAATAAGCTGTGGGAATATGCTAAGACAAAAAGAGAGGATAAGAACAATAAAGTGAAGCTGAATTTTGACAAACTGATTATTAACGGCCGGGCTTTCAGTTGGGATGACGAAAAAGAAGAGGTCGTCCCAGCACGCAGGCAATGACAAACTAGAAAAAAAGGAGAAGTACCGATGTCAAGAACTTGTTGCCGTCATCGTGAACTGCCGAAGCGTAGTTAATAAAGTTGCTGAGCTCTTGGGCTTAATTGAGAGTGTTAACGCAGATATAGTCCTTGGTACAGAATCTTGGCTAAAGCCCTCAATTGTTGATGGTGAGGTGTTTCCGCAAAATTACGTCGTCTATCGCAACGATAGGCTCAAAGCAGGTGGTGGCGTTTTTTTTTACTTGTTCGTTCTTGCTTACAGTCATTTGAAGTTGATTATAAGTGCGACGCACTAGAGTCTGTATGGTGCAATATAATACTGCCTGATAACTTCACGTTTTTGGTCGGAGTGGTTTATCGCTCGCCGAGCTCAGATAGTAGCATAATGCAAACAAGTCTAACGCTGTGTTTAGACTTGTTGTTTTGTAACTCGCCAAATTTCGTAAATGACGTGACTGTGAGTCCAGGAATTAGTGATCATCTTGCTGTTGTTGCTTGTATTCGAAAGAAAAAAAGTGTGTGCGAAGTTACCTACGAGTGGAAGGATCTACTTTTATGACAAGGGTGACTACGATGCAATTTCTAAAAAACTTCGTAATAGAGCGAATCCATAGACTAGGGCGAAAAAAGGCCGATAATTACAGACCTATTATCATGAGGCTATATGACTACAATGAAAAAATTGCGATAATCAACCAGTGTAAAAAATTGAAAGGATCAGAGATCAGTATATCCCACGATTACTCACAGGAAACTCTTGAAAAACGGAGGTTACTTTGGCAATCAGCCCAAAAAGACAAGAAAAAGAGAGCGAAAGTCAAGCTTGTTCACGACAAGCTCGATATTAATGGTACTATGTACACGTGGGACAAGCAGTCGAATGCTCGGGCCAGAATTCGCAGTAATAATGGAACTGCTTCGCGGGATCGAAACTGACAGCAGGCGAGCAATAGAATTAAGCTACTAAACATAAACGCCCGAAGTGTCGTAAACAGGCTTGAAGAATTGGAGTGCGTATCGTTACAGCATGATCCACATTTAATTGCCATAACTGAGACATGGTTAAACGAAGACATTACGAATGACGAAGTATGTCCCAGTTCATACAGCGTAATCCGTACAGATAGGGCAACGAGAGGGGGTGGTGTGGCATTGCTGATTAAAGGTTCCATCAAGTATGAGCAGTTACCCCTTTTAGATGACCACGAAAGTGTTTGGTGCAAGATATTTCTTGACGAAATAGCTGTAATAATTGGCGTTATTTTTAGACCCCTTGGAAGCCCGGTCGAATTCATTGAAAAAATAGATGATCACTTAACAGCCCTAACTAGTACCAAAAGCCGGATAATTATGGTTGGGGATTTCAACTTAGCTGGAATAGATTGGGAGGCGCGCATTCCTGGGCCCTTAGAGAAGCCTCACGCGGAATGCATATTGGAAACTATGGCAACACACAGTCTTATTCAGGTAGTTCACAGCCCCACGCGAATACAAGGGCAGTGCCAGAGTTTGCTGGACCTCATATTTTTGTCAGAGGAAACGTTTCATTGCACAGTCGAAATTGAGGAAGGGATCTCTGACCATAAGATTGTCGTGGCCACGGTTCAAATTGCGAATAAGGGCGTAGTAAAGAATCCGATCGTGAAGGTTTACAATTTCAAACGCGCTGATTGACACATCCATTCTTGATCTACTAGAAACTGCTCTTGATAAGATGCCCAGAGGAAATAACGTTCATGAACTTTGGGAATACTTTACACTTACTGTGAGTGAATGCTTATCTCGTTTTGTGCCGAAAAGAAAGAAATGCTTACAAAAAACAAACCCGTGGGTTAATCGACATATAATTCATTCGGAACGACGACTGCGCCGGGCACGACAAAAAAGACAGAGAAACCCCGTTGCCATCGCTACGCTCAGTACCGACGTGCGGAAGGAGTTAAAAACTGCTAAAAAGCATTTTGTTTCAACAAAGTTGGCTGATTATTTAAAAATTCACCTCAGAAGTTCTGGAGATACTTGGTTGGGTCAAAGCCGGCTACAACCAGTGTACTTTAAAAATGGAAACATTTGGAGTGATCCAGTTTCAGTTGCTGAAGCTTTTAACAATTTCTTTAACAGTACATATACTAGCCCGACGGACATGGCATCGATAAGTCAAGAACATGGTAGCCATTGTGAAGATGTCATTGTTATCTCTAAGGAAGGTATAATTGAATTTCTTTTAAAATTAGATGTCAAGAAGTCTTCAGGGGCCTGATAAAATACCAAACGAGTTTTTAAAGCGCTATTGCGAATGGGTTGCATTATTTGTAGTCAAAATTTTTGCCTCCTGATTGGAAACTGGTGTTGTACCGAGTGATTGGCTGTTAGCAAGGGTTGTGCCTGTGCCCATGGTTGGAGACAAGCTGATGGTTGAAAACTATTGCCCCATTTCCATTACATGTACAGTGTGTAAACTTTTAGAGCATATAATTGGTAAACATCTTGTTGCGTACTTTGCAAATAACAACCTCTTTTACAACAAACAACATGGTTTTCGCCGACGGCCTTTCAACTGTGACACAATTATTTGAAACCATTTATCATTTTGCTGCAGCTATGAATTCGAAAGAAC
>WOVY01000818.1:42500-91218 GCA_013436015.1 Rhipicephalus annulatus | reverse complement strand
GAGGGTGCGAAGCTGGATGTCGAGGACGACGCGCAAGGTGCTCGAGCAGATGGTCAGCTGCGTGGCCGGCAGGTCCGGATTGCTCATGCAGGTGGCCACGCTCAGGTTGGCTTATCGGGCATACCGGGAGCAGAGCGAGGACAAACCGAGCCACTACGTCATCAAACAAGAACGTCTCGCTCACTCCGGACATGCTCTTCTTCGTGACCCTCTGTCGCACCATGTGCGGCAAGGACGACCTGTGCTCGTTGGTCCTCAGAAACATGGCTGCCTTCGCACCGCAGCCTTCTCTTGCAAGCCCCACACGCCATGAACCCCAGCAGGAGGTGCCACTTCTTCAACGAGGAGTGATCCTGTTAAGAGATCACTTTTGTTGCTATAGCAGATGTCATCCGTTTCTGGTACAGTGATATCGTATCAGACATTATATATGTATATGCAGATTACCTACAACGCGATGATTAAATACTCATTTGGCGATATTTCAGCGTTATTGTGCAATGAAGAATTTGAAGACGTGTCTTCTTCAATCGCTGTGTCCACTTTAGGATCAATACCAGAATATGTTAAATGTGCGGCGTGCGGGGCCGCTTGCCTTCTCGTAAGCTACGTTTGTCATTTTAATTCCGCATTTTTCGTTTGGACACTTTTATTCTTGTAAGTGTTTGTAATAATGAAGGTAGGTCGATTACTGTTCACGAAGTGCAAACCTCCTGTACCTGCTATTTCGGCTTTTGTGTACTTATCAAGATCCTTGCACAATATAGGCCCCGTATTCACAAACGCTCCTCCACTTGACCCTTCACTCGAAACGCTCCTTAAGTGGCGTTTTCCCATTCACAAACCGCCCTTCACTGAAACGCTTCCTTCACTTGAAAAAATCTTGAGCGTTTCCTCGAGATTGTCAAGGAAGCGATCGAGTTACCTTGAATTGTCCCTCGAGTGAAATATTTGCGCCAGCATCGCGTCCATGGCGGAGCCCGTCTCGCTTTGACGGCGTTGATCGGTTAATTTGGCTGCCACCGCCCGCGTTCTTTGACAATGACGGTGCGCGTTTACTACGAAGCTGCCTTTGAACGGTTCAGCAACGGCTACAGTGGCGCCGAGACAAGCGGGCGTGGTGTCAAAAGGAGCACTCACCAGTGCCGTGATGTGTTACGTTTCCGTGCATGAGCCAGTGGATTACATGCCTTCGAGTGTGCGTATACTCTTCGTGCGAGTGCTCCATGACTTACTGCGGATTCCAGTGCTTTGAAGTGTTTTTATGAAGCTCGCACACCGTGTCAGTTCAAGCGTGGTGCGAAAGCTTGACAAGCAAGCGGCATAGCAAACTTTTGATGCGCTGGGTTCACCGTACTTTAGAGTGGCTACCTTTCCGGTAAACCTTTGCTGCCCTAGCCGAAATTTACGATGAAGCACACCTCCGTTAGACGACCATCTGTACCAATGAGGAAGGTAAGTTCTCCTGTGTTTTTTTAATTTTTTTCCTGATTTGGTGAGATTACTATGAAAGACAGTTTAAGAAAAGCTCAACACAATACAATGGGCGCAAGGAGTGTGCTGCTGTAGCTACTACGCGTGAAACATAGCTTCTTTATACAGTGTCTATGCAGCTCACAATACCAATGAACGACCAAGTACACATTAAGGGGATCAAGCAGATGATCATGCTCTGTGAAACCTGCATGTACGCAAAAGTGCGTCGAGTGTCGTAAGAAAACGCAAACTTATGAAATATAAATGCAGGAGATAAATAATGAGATTGTTTTTTTATTAAACCCCATTCCTACCCCCCGAAGAAGAATTGCTGGCTATGGCACTGATTCGTGCAATTAGATAATGAAATTATATACCCATATGACTGGTCAGCTGCCCAAGTGCCTGAGCCAAACATGTGTCAAAATAGTGGAAGCTCAATACTTCAACCTTGTCTGTTCTTGAACGCAACACATACTAATGAGTGTGTGCACAGCTAGAATTAAAGAAAAGTGCGGCTTTTGTATCCAAGCTATTACGTTTTTCTAATATTATTTCTTGCCTCTTTTGTGCAGGGGACCAGCTGCCGACAGAAGAACACAGAGAAAAGGCCTCGTAGAATCTGCCGTATTTAAATGCATTGCAGAGTTTGCACGACTGTGTACAAAAGCACAAAAACAGCAGTGAATGCGTGCAGCTACACTGCATTAGGCGCGCTATGGTGTCTAGTTCCTTAATCCTATTTATGAGGTCCTCCGAGCTCGTACTTTATATTTACAGTGCGTAGGTTGAATATGTTTGATTGATGAACACTATTCATTTGCATTCTTATGTTTTCCACGTTGCTCCTCATCAGCCACATGTAATAAGGGTCCATTTGCCAGTCACAACTTCTGTTTTGTTCATTTATCAATACATAATTATCGTCGTGTTTGTCTTTTCATGATGAGACAGGACTGCAAAAATCACTTCTCTGATTCTACAGGAAAGGAGTTCTAGAAAATTAAACTTCTGTTATATAAAGCAGCACCACTCCTCTTCTACGGAACTGAGATGGCGTGGTTCTAACTGGTAGACTTGCTAATGATGCAGCAATAGCGGATATTTTATTTACAGGGTTCTGACCAGATTTATCCGCGATGACTGCAATACTTTGAGAAATTTTCACCACTTTGTTGCACTGGTCTTCAGTAAATCAGCAGAATAATATACGCTGCTCTTGACGACGCTTTCTCGAAGGTTGAGAGAACCCACAGGATAGTTTTTAAAACAGAACAGCGCCAAAAGTCAGACGCGGCTTCAATTTTATGATTTCCAAAAAATAAAACATCCCCTATAATTTATGTTGTGCCGGGGCTTTGGAATGCAGCACAGACACCACGATCCTTTTAACAGGTATTTCCAGTAGTTATATTGAAATTAAAATCCAAAACTTTAGTGCGAAGGTCATTCATGCACTAACAATTGTGCTTCTGAGCATGCAGATGAAGGAGACGGGAGAAAAATTTAAGACGTTGCCACTGTGTGAACTTGGAGACGGAAGCTACACAAATTTAAAGGTTACTTCTATGCAAATCTGTCAAATTAGACGCATCCACAAATGCAGGGCAAATAGAAAAACAATGCAAAAACAATAACTTATTCCTTGGAAGTTTAAAATGTTAAAGTTGACACACACACACACACACACACACACCAGTCCCTGTTAACCAACTATATATGTTACTAAATGAAGAAAACAACTTTAAAGTGTATTTTTCGCCAATGGTGAAAGAAAGGCACACGATCGCTTTTCTTAACTTACGTAGCAGTCTAATTCGAACGCTCAGCCACGAGTATAACATGCCTAGTTTTTAACGCTACCCTGGTATAACCTTGAACATCAGTTGCGAGCAATGTCTTTCAAATTTCCTATTATACGCAGAGGGACAACTACGAAAGCGCCCCGGTGAAATTCACAGTAAATGAGAAAAATAAACATTCCACAGGCCTCTGAAATTAGGAACTGTGCACGTACTCCCGTAGCGAGAACGAACTTACGTACGAGTAATCCTTATACATAATGCGGTGGTGAATGCTAAAAGCACGCCAACATACTGTGATATATAGTAAAAAATACTCATTCCACCGCGTTATACATTCGGTGGCTACATTAGTGATCAGAAGGCTCTCAGTAAAGCGAAAGTAAACAAAGCAACAAACCATCTATTGCGCTTCCTGTCATCACTCACGCAGTTCGTTAGTCACCCCGGCGAAAGTAGGCTCTCAAACGACACACACGGAAACACTACCGTAAATATAAACTCCAATTAATAGACGCATACAAGACCAAATAAACTAAGCAGGCAGACACGTTAAGCAGCAGACGAAATGCCATCAGCTGTTCGTTCAGCTGCCTGGGGTCGACTGTTGCCAGACTTGAAGGAGGGTTTTGCTAACTCTATCAGCACAAGGCTTAGGAAAACAACACTACCACTCTAAATGCACGTATTTTGCTGTAATGTCAATTTAGAAAAAAAGAATAACTAGAAAAGGCGTTCTCTTAATGTACATAGATAGGCGATTCTTAACCACAATTGCGAATACTCTCGTTATCAGGCGCTTTTCTCGGCGCATGCAGTTCACTCAAGTGAAGGGAGCATTTCCAAGGCCTCCATTGGCGAAGGAAGTGTGGAGGAGCGTTCATGAAACGCAGCGGCCCCTTGAGTGGAGGAGCACGCTCCACCTTGACTTCAAGTCGAGGGGAGCCCTTGAGGGAAGGAGCATTTGTGAATATGGGCCTAAGCCTCATCGTCACTATCAAACATAGGCTCGTAATAGTCGTGCGGTGTTGTTATTGCCACCCTCCTTTCTCTACTTTTGTTATCACCCCATAACACGTGAAAGTATTGCCTTGTGCTAACCACGCCGCCTGACTAAGAACCCTCGAGATAATCTTAAAATCATTTCAACGCAATTAGGCGTATAACGCGAACATTGCAGATTTTTTCTAGAACCTATGTGGCGGCTAACGGTAACGCTGGAATATCCGACGGTGTATACGTGCATAAATGCCTAGGCGCTTCACTGCTTGTCAGCTTCACCGTCGGCTGACACTCTGTTCGGCGATGTAAGTGTACAGCGCGCATTGCTTGTTTTTATCAGTTTGAATTTTCAATATCCACGGCCACAAGCTCGGCCAACAAAAGACATTTCTTCTGGACACGCCGTCTCTGCCTTTGTCAGAGTCATGAAACCTTGACAGTATGATAAAGTTGCAGATATTTCAAAAGAATATAAAAAAGACAAATAAAAGAGGAATCTGCAGCACGAGGCAATTTTTCAAGGGAACCGCAAAATCGCGCCTTGTTTATAGAGTTAAAGTGCTTTTATGGGACATTCTAACAGCTGTAGGCCAAGCGAATTCAGGGGAAATAAAACAAAGTGCTTGTTTTCATGAGTAGCCTACCGGGCACTTGTTTGATGAAACAACAACACAAAAATATCTGAATCTCTCAAGACTGCAGTTTTCCAACACCCATCATGCGCAATAACCAGATCAAGTGTATACCCGCATTTAGCCAACGACCAACAAGGTGTTTGCAGGAAAATTCCTACATGATCATTGTATACTGGCAACACGTGATTTATTAGGCACCGCTCTAAAAGATTGTGATTTTTCGTCGGCAAATTGATTCCGATAAATTAGAACATGCTGTTTTCGTGGTGCAAAATGCGGTTAACTCGATACGAATATGTCGGCTGACCGGGGCAGATCCAGGGTTCGGGGGCCATCGCTTGAAATAAAAATGCTGATGCGAAGGTTGGCGGGGGGGGTCCCGACCGTTGTTCTTAGTAGTTATTTTCTCAAGAACCCCATCAAAGCATAAATACTGTTCATTCGTACTTATAGAGGTCCCACTTATTAGTCGTCATTGGTCATCAGGCGTGGTCGGCAGGCACTGAAGGTGTGGGGCCATGGCCCCCAACGCCGCCCCTCTGGAACCGCGACTGTAGCATGAAGTTGGAACAGAATCGCAAGCTGGGAGTAGCAAGAGTTTAATGAAGCAACACAGTTCGAAAGAAAACCAAGACTCGCATGCGCTGCACTTGATGCAGCTAGTACAGATGAAAACACTGCGCATCAGACAATTGATAAATTGATTACCAACACGCCCTTGGGGCGTAAAAGCCATACATTCTTATTATATTTCGCCAAAACAATCTTACACGTAATAAGTGCACTACTGTACATAATAAATATATTAAAATACATAAGTACCCTGTAACAACGGATGATCAGCCTCTTTTCTTGATAACGCTATGGGAGGCATGCTATAAGGAACATGTTTTTTTTTCGCATTTTATATGCTTAAGTCAGTTTCCTCTCGCTTATTGTGGCAGTTGATATGCTACTATCACTTTCCTCTCACATTTATTTTACTCATGGGTATCAATAAATGCTGGCGAGCAACCGCGCACTCTGCGGTCAAGCAGACGAGTCTCCTCCTGCTAATTTGACGGGAGTATCATGGTCGTTTAGTTTTCCACCTGACTCTACCTCAACCCAAGAATGGTTGGTTGGTTGGTTGGACCCACGAGGAATGGCTCGACCCACCACGAGGGATCGGTCATGAATCGCGCGGCAGTGGCGATTCGGGGGAATAAAGGGGGGTGGTGCCTAAGATTTTTCTTCTACCACCCCCGACCTTCCTTTCTACTTCCTCCTCCTCCTCCTACTACAAGCAAATGGTATGCGATACTAATGACATAACAGAATAATGAGCGCTTAAATATGCACTCCTTGCCAAACAATTGCGAGTGATTCGGTTAATTAAATACATGGCCAGTAGTGCAACTGATCCTTCACTTCCGGCTTTTGATGATCTCACTAACACTTGAAAGCATTGCATGGCACCGAGAACAGAGTCAATCGACGAGCTCTTGAACGCAGAAATAAGCGCAGAAATGTGCTTGTCTTCAAGAAGTGTTCAGTGTACACTGTACTCGCGTAATGAAGTGCTCACGGAGTGATGAATGTTTTGTTGAAAATACATGGCTGTAGATCTGGCTTTGATAGATTAAGTTAGCTTGAAAGAAGGGGACACAGTAGTGAATGTTTATTCCTTTGACTGGTGTGCGTGTGCGTGTGTGCGTTACTACATGAGCGAATTTTAGATTGTAGCCAGCTGATTATTCAGGAAATCTTGAGCGTCCTCACATGCTTCGGAAAAAAAAAAACAACTTCGACGTACCACACAAGCTCTTATACCTCCGTATGGATTAGGCCTTCCTGGCGGTTTAACCCGCCAAGAGGAGGTTGCGTTGCGGAGGCTTCGTGCTACGGTTGCGCTTACCTCACCCATGACCAACCTTTGGGTGCAAAATCACCGAGGCCCGAACGGCACATCATGCCCATACTGTGACGCCCCAATTGAAGATGTAACTGCCTCACACTTACAATGGGCCTGCACTGGTCTACAATGAAGTCGTCGCCATCACCTTTGTGCAACAGGTCTCAGGCCTGGCCGACCACCCGAATTTAACAGCTGGCTTCGTGGGTCACACTACCGTTCTCTACTGCACTTTACAAATGAAACAAGCTTCTATGTGCATTTTAGGACCGAAGCTCCTTAAAGCGGCACCCGTTCGTCCCTCGTAGTTGTAGTGTGTAAGCAGTCTTACGTTTTGACCTGCAAGGTGGTGGCGGTGGGAGATTTCTCCTGTGCGTTGTTGAACAATAAAAAAATCGCAGCGTGCACGTTCACTAAAAGCCAAATTTTCTTGTCTCTCATTCCCCAATAGCAGCCATTTGCATGTACATTGAGCACTGTCTGACAAGGAATGGTTGCTACGTTACACTCGCTGGGCGTAACCTTCTTGGTTTTAGAAAGGTTTAGCGAGTTTTGAGCCGCAGTGCTATGCATACAGTGAATTAGTATATACCATGATCTAGGGGTGGTTAATTTGGGAAGTAGATACGAAGCGCACGCCGTAAGAAAGTATAAGCGAATTCTCCTGTCTCTCATTCCCCATTAGCAGCCATTGGCATTTGTATTGTGCACTATCTGACAAAAAAAGGGTTGCTACGTTATACTCGCTGGGCGTAACCTTCTTGGTTTTAAAAAGGTTTTGTGAGCATTGGGCCGCAGTGCCATGAATGCAGTGAACTAGTATATACCATGAACTCGAGGTGGTTAAAGGAGCGAAGTGGACGTGAAGCGCAAGCTGTAAGAAAGAGTGCGTATGCCACCTCTCGTTCAGTCCTTGGAATGTCCGCTGGATGGCGGTACTTCTATATGGGGAATATATGATGAAGAGATGCGAGATGGTGGTACTTGGAGTGTTGAATAGATGGTGAACAGACCCACAGGCAGATGCATGGACGGACGCGTGGACGGCTGCATGGATGGATGGACGCATTTACGTACGCAGGGGCGGATGCATGGACGAAGGCCGGTACGAATGCTCAGATGGACATGTGGACGCACGAACAGACGCACGCACGGATGGGTGGATGGACGCATGGACGGCAACACAGACGGACGCATGGACGGACGGAAGCAAGAACGAATGGACGGACGGATGCTTCACCCCACTCTCCATCATTCACTCCGTGGATATGTTGCCATTTTTAATCAAAATTATTGCGCCTAGGAGGCAGGCTTTCGAAATAAAAAATGCAGGCAATTTATAACAAAACACGTTATTTTAGCCCCTGCAACTTTTTAAGTAACAACTTATTCCGTCTGAGAAACACTTGTGCGGTCCACATTTCAAACTGTCTGCAACAGGCCGTAGTAGCGCAGTGTGTTCAAGGGGTTTCTTTGCTGGTTTAGGAATAATGTGTGCGAATACCGGCCAAAGCCACAAAAATTCGAATTGTAATGTGGAGTAAAGAGGAATAGTGCAATCACGCGACCGAGTACCACTCGGATTGTTGGTGTTGGAGACAGTTAGCTAACAAATTGCGCTTTGCGATGTCGGGAAGCAATTATCTGGCAAAATAATAGGTGAGCATTTATTTTTGAACGAAAGAACAGCGCTAATTGTGTTGATGTTCAGAAAGCATGACATTTCGCCGACGTGCAGGAGTTTACACGCTTTCCTGTATTAGGTGCAACACTCGCGATTGCTATCCTGAGGTGCATACATAACCGGCGCCATGCGGTATCGGTAGAAGGGACCGCATGTCTGTACGTTTTTAATGAAGGAGACAAAAAGGGGCAGCGGTTGTGAGTGAGCACATGATTCGTGGGTTCTGCAGCGGCGCGAGGTCGCCGCTGTGCGTTCTTCGAGCCACGGAGCGAGCGCGAAGTGCGCCACCGATGCCCTTTTGATGCCGGCGTAACTTGACATTATCCAAACTCAATATCACTTCGCGCCGGAGAGAGAGAGAATAAACTTTATTGGGTTCCAGCATGCGGGATTCCCTCCGGCCGCGCAGGGCGTGGGGTTCACCCTATCTCACGTTACACTAGAAGTCCTAATGTCACGCGGGCCTAGACCTCAAGGCCTTCGTGCCCCGGCGCCGCTCGGGTTACTGAGGGTGTCCCCCTTTCGCCTTTGCAGCGCCAGTGCGACCTCGAGCTGCCGGACGGCCCTTCGCTGGTCTTCTGGGTCCGTAGACCCCACACGCTGTTCTACTTGCGGCGGTAACACCGGACCGTCCGCGCTGTCTGCGTCACATCCCCAGAGTATGTGAGCCAGGGTGGCTCTCGCGCTCGCGCACACACTGCACATTTCACTCACGTAGAGTTCGGGGCACACGTGTCGCGCTAGCGATGGGGTCAGCACAGTCTCGGTTTGGAGCTGGCGCAACCTCACCGCCTCCCACCGGGTAAGATCCTTGTGCGGAGGCGGGAAGCCACGCCGTTGCTCCCTGTACCACGCGAGGATGTCGCCGTAATCGAGCAGCTGCTCCTCGCCTTCTTCTTCGGTCGCCGTCGCGTCTTCGGAGGCGGGCGCGGCCGCGGTCCGGCACGTGGCGAGACCACGGGCCGCGGCATCCGCCTCCTCGTTGCGGTTCGGAGATCCTGGTATCAGGTCGCTACCCATGTGAGCCGGGAACCATTTTAGCGTCAGCCTCGACTTGGACTCGTCGCTTGCCAACGCCCTAGCAGCCGCCCCGCACACGGCTCCGCGCGAGAAGCTACGGATGGCCGTCTTGCTGTCACTGAGTATTGTCCGCACGCCCGGGGAGCGCGCCGCCAAGGCTATCGCCATCTCCTCGGCCTGGCTCGCGCTCCGCGTACGCACGCTGCATGACGTGACGATCTTGCCCGTCGTTGCGGCGACCGCCGCCGCCACGTAGGCGTCCTTGTTCTTGACTTTGGCCACGTCCACGTAGACGGCGCCCTCGTCGTTCTGATGTTGCAGCAGCAGCGCCCTGGCTCGCGCCGCTCGTCGTCCCTCGCTTTCGCCGGGACCCATGTTCTTTGGCAGCGGATACGCCACCAGTCTTCGCATGGTTGACTCCGTGAGTGGAGACGTTTCGTGGTCCTGTTCCTCGGGGGAGGACAGGCCCACTCGTTCCAGCAGCCGCCTGCCGACCGCGGTGCGGCCCAGGCGCGTCAATTGAGCAGTACGTTGGGCCTCGCCGATCTCCGAGAGCGTGTTGTGCGCTCCCAGAGATAGCAAGGCCGTCGTCTTGGTGCCGTTGAGCAGGCCCATGGCACCCGCATACGCCTTGCGGATGGCCGCGTCGATTCGCTTCCTCTCCGCTTCCGTCCACTTGTGAAAGGCCCCCGCGTATGCTGCGTGGCTAACTGCAAAGGCCTGCAGCAGTCGCAGGAGGCTCGCTTCTCGGATTCCTCGGGACCTCGACGTGACCCTCTTGACGAGTCTCGTCGCTATCCCGATCTTCGTTACTATGTGGTTGGCTGCCGTCCCGTTCGTGCGGTGGGCGTCCACGTATATCACTTCGCGCCGGAGGAGGTGCGAGCTTTTCTTCCGTATACCACACCCCGCACTGGGTAAGCAGGTGACACGCGTCGTTTTAGGGGCGAAGCTCCTTGTTTAGAAAAAGTTTATTTACAGCATGTACAGAACACAAAGGCTTCATACAATTCAAGTAACAGGGCACATACACTTCTGCACATCTATATTTCACGACTAACATCACTACGTTACAGTGAAGACATTTGCTCTAATATACATGATTATGTTGGTATACATGTACACAAAAATTCAATGTGATATCACGATACAAGGGTATAACGATACAATAGATCCAAATGACACACAATTTGTAACAAATGAAATCATATATAACAAGCCAACGGGCGCTGCTTAGCACCAAGTCGGTCGAAAAATGAGTTGTATCCTTTCGTGTTCCACCTTGACGAAAGGGCACGACCAATGCCGCAGAAAATCTTGCTCCCCAAGGAAGAAAAGCTCTTCGGAGAGGAACGCGAGGATCTCTCGTCTCATTCTCCCCAGTATCGGCCGCAAGGCACGCCGGCGGCAATTGGCAGCTACGGCCTCACATCGGTTTCTCCAAAGGCTGAACAGCCCCGCAACTATTAAGAGAGCGGAGAAGCGGCTACGCGGAAATCGGCCGTTGGACACGAAAGTTCGCACACCTTGTCCCCGAAAACCAGCATTAACCGCACGCCAAAAAAGGCGGGAAACCACACATTCAAACGTCGCATGTCGATTGGTCTCTACCATGACGCAGTTGGGGCAAGTGGAAGTGCGAACTACCTGCCATCGCTGCAACCGATCTCGCGTGGGGAGCAAGCCCCAGCCCAACCTCCAGACAAAGTCTCTGAGATGCCCTGGCAACACTGCGGGAGTTATTGGTTTCCAAGCGCGGTTCAATACAGATTGACGATGCTGGGGCACCAAGGGCCGTAGAAGGGCGGCCATTGTGTCCACCACTTTAGAATCGGCCTCCTCTATCTCTGGGCACGTAGCTTCCAAACGTCGGTGAAATGCCAGAAGGGCTCGATACAAAGATGGTAATTCAGTTGATTGGGGACCTTTGTTTATTTGGCTATCCGGCAAGAAGACACGTAGTGATGGCCCCAGATAGTAACGAGCCAGTGTCTGAGCGGGCATGTCATCATTGCTTAGTATTCGCAATAGAGTGCGGAGGCACAATGTAGAAGCCGTGACGGAAACGTCGGGGAATGCAAAACCGCCTTGAGCTCGCGGTTGAGCTAACACTGGACGCGGTAACAATTCTGTGCCACCAGACCAAAAAAATGAACTGATGCAGCTTTGCACTTTCCTGCAGACGTGGAGTGGTGGTTTAACAGAATGGCAAAGGTACCAAAATTTTCCTAGGTACACCGTTTGAGTTAAGTATCGGCGTTCCAAGAGGGGGAATTCGAAGTACCTGGCTGCTTTGATATCATTTAGAAGAGTTTGTACAACGGATGACCAGATGCTATCCTGTATACCAAATACAGTGAAAGTAACTCCAAGTATTGAAATCTCAGGAGACGATTGTAAAGGCAACGTGATGTTGATACGACCGCTGGGGTTGCCAATGAAAAAATACTGGCTTTTAGAAAAGTTTAACCTTGCACCGGAGATAATACCGAAATCATGGAATGTATCAAGAGCATGCTGCAGCGACTGTTCATTATGTACATATAGGGTGATATCATCTGCATATGCAGCGACTTTTACTTGAGTGTTACCGGGTAGAGGTAAGCCACGAATCTGCGGGTGATGTTCAACGGCCCTTAAAAAGGGCTCTAATGCAAGGATAAATACCACTGGGGAGAGGGGACACCCTTGACGGACCCCACGCGTGACTCTAAATGCGTGACTCTCACGGGAATCTAAGTAAAGGGTACTTTTCAAATTAGTGTACATCGCGTTGATAAGATCAATGAACTTATCCGGGAATCCGTATGCATGTAAAACATTTAGTATGTAGCCATGTTCTATGAAATCAAAAGCTTTCTCTTGATCTAATGAAACCAACAGTTCTTGCGCACATCGGCTAATGGTGTATTGAATGATGTCACGCGTTAACCACGTATGGGTGTGTATTTTTCGGCCCGGAACAGAACAGACCTGGTGGGGAGCGATTAATGTTGTAAGAAATGGACTGATTCGGCGCACCAAAATGTTAGCTAAGAGCTTGCAACATGGCGTGGCTCCTTATGGCGTGGCTTGTGCGTCCCTCGTAGTACGTAACCACCAGTGGCACATACTCGAAATAGGTGTAACATTTGACCTCCTAAGTGGTGCCGGTGAGAGATTTCTTCTGTGCGTTGTTAAACAATAAAAAATAGTGCTCAATGTACATGCCAATGGCTGCTAATGGGGAATGTGAGACAGGAGCATTCGGCTTTTAGTCAACGCGCACGCTGCGATCCCCATTAGCAGCCATTGGCATGTACATTAAACACTATCGGACAAGAAAGGGTTGCTACATTATACTCGCTGGGGTAACCTTCTTAGTTTTAGAAAGGTTTAGCGAGCGTTGAGCCGCAGGGCCATGAATACAATGAACTAGTATATACCATGAATGAATTCGAGGTGGTTAAATGGGGGAAGAGATACGAAGCGCAAGCCGTAAGAAATTAAAAGCTGAATGCTCCTGTCTCTCATTTCACATTAGCAGCCACTGGCAAGTACATCGAGCACTACCTGACAGAAAAAGGTTCCTACGTTATACTCGCTGGGCGTAAGCTCCTTGGTTGTAGAAAGGTTTAGCGAGCATTGGTTTGGAAAGGTTTAGCGAGTATAGCGAGCAATACAGTGAACTGGTATATACCATGAACTCGAGGTGGTTGAAGGTGGGAAGTAGACCCGAAGCGCAAGCCGTAAGAAAGTGTGCGTGTGCCACCTCTCGTTTAGTCCTTGGAATGTCCACTGAATGGCGGTGCTTCTTTATGGGGAATATATGATAAAAATATGCGAGATGGTGGGACTTGGAGTGTTGAATAGATGTACGAACGGACACACTGACAGATGCATAGATGGATGCATGAACGGACGCAGGAGCGGATGCACGAACAGACACATTGACGGTCACACAGACGGACGCATGAACGGACGAATGCTTCGCCCTCCTCTCCATCATTAACTCTGTCGATATGCTGCCATTTTTTTAGCTGCAGAGGAGTTTACATATCAGTGCATGCACTAGAAAGTGCAGCGCTGAAGATATGCACGTCATTTCTGGGCAACACAATGAATGACACAGGCCACTTAAGCGTAGGGAACGGAACGCCTATATGCCGGCGCGCTCCGTGGTTCAACGCAACACAACTAACAAAATAGCGAATGCGAAGAATGGAACTGCAGGAAATAACGCATCAGTCACGGTGAAACTGAAACCGAAACACGTTCATCGCGGACTACTTTGGCACACTAACACAGTTAGCTGCGCCCCGTAGCTTTCCCTTCATTGCCCCAGAAAGTTATACCCAAGTAAGAGATTACCTACTGTAGTATCGTGCGGCCGACTCACCACACGGAGAACACAGGGAAGGGCGCTGAAGTGCCGGCTGACAAGAAGTACGCAGCAGCCGGTAGCCAAACATGAATTCCTTTATTATACACACCTTTTCACAGGAGGGAAAAAACACCGCCATGATGGGCTGCGCGCGGGAGTACAAAGGCCAAAGACGCAGCGTTGTCAGTGCATTTTTTGAAGGGTCCCGCCAATTTGCACAGCCCAAAGAGGACTATGGCGGCACCCAGAAAGGCGTTTTAGAAAAGGTCTATACAATGCCGCGCATATACACACAGGGTAGCGCCCCTGGGGGCGAAAATACTTTACAAAAAACCGAAACTGGCGTTGCATGAAACCGAAACCGAAACACGACATAATTCTCTTCTAAAAAAAGAGATTTGGCTGTAAGATTTTTATATATTGATTATTGCAGACTATCATCTTTGTTTTGATTATCATTAGAATTATTATTGGCACATAAGTAACTAGTATAATGTTATAAATTTTTAGTGGAGGGGTATGACACATAGAACTTGTATAACCTTAAACTACTGTACAACCTTAAAATATTGCCCCGCCGCGGTAGTCTAGTGGCTAAGGTACTCGGCTGCTGACCCGCAAGTCGCGGAATCGAATCCCGGCTGCGGCGGCTGCATTTCCGATGGAGGCGGAAATATTGTAGGCCGGTGTGCTCAGATTTGGGTGCACG
The DNA here is from genome assembly GCA_013436015.1 of Rhipicephalus annulatus. Classification (NCBI taxonomy): domain Eukaryota; kingdom Metazoa; phylum Arthropoda; class Arachnida; order Ixodida; family Ixodidae; genus Rhipicephalus; species Rhipicephalus annulatus. Next base: position 76,633 of record WOVY01000818.1, on the reverse strand, counting down.
TTAAAGAACCCCAGGTGGTCGGAATTTCCGGAGCCCTCCACTACGGCGTCTCTCATAATCATATGGTGGTTTTGGAATGTTAAACCCCACAGATCAATCAACTTTAAACTAATGTATAGTATCGTGCGGCGGACGCGCCACACGGAGAACACAGGGTACAGCGCTGAAGCGTCGGTCGACAAGAAGTACGCAGTGGCTGGTAGCCAAGCAGAAACACCTTTATTATATACAATGTCATGCATATATACACAGTGTAGCGCCCCCTAAGGGTGAAAACACTTTACATGGAACTGAAACTAGCTTTGCATGAAACCGATACCGAAACACCACAAAATTCCCTTCTAAAAAAGAACATATGGCTTTAAGATCCTTATATACTGAATATTGCAAACTGTTATCTTATTTTGATTATCATTAGAAATAATATTGGCACCTAAGTAACTAGTATAACCTTATAAAATTTTTAGCGAAGTGGTATTACACGTAGAAATTGTAGAACTATAAACTATTGTGTAGTATCTTGCGGTGGACGCGCCGCACAGAGAACGCAGGGCACAGCGCTGAAGCGCCGGCCGACAAGAAGTACGCCGCAGCTGGTAGCCTAGCAGGAACTCCTTTATTGTATAAAATACCGCGCATATGGATGGATGGTTGGATGGATGGATATGGCTGTACCCTTTAGATCGGGCGATGGCTAGCGCCACCAAGCCGTAATACCTAATGAACCAAAAACTATATATTTTTTCCTTAAAAAGTGAGGTTGAGGATTCGTACTTTGCAGTGAAAAGTTTAATTTTCACTCGTGCCTTGACTTTAGCCACCAATCAGATAACCTCCTTCTAGTTAAGACTACCCGCTTAAAGTTTATTTTGCCCTCCCGGTCCCTAAACCCCAGTGCTTTGAAAAACTCTGCGCCATCATCCTGAACTATAGGGTGAAGCCCTTTACAGAACATTATCAAGTGTTTGGCAGTTTCTTCTTCCTCTCGGCACGCACTGCATACTGTGCCTACCCCTTCGTGTTTGGCCCGATATGTCTTGGTTCGCAGTATTCCCTTCGTGGCCTCAAACAGTAGAGAACTACCCCGAGTATTATCATAGATCCTTTCCTTGGCAATTTACTGCTTAAAAGTTTGATAGATCTTTAGTGCAGACTTCTTAATCATGCCCATTCTCCACATGACAGTCTCCCTTTCCTTCAATTTCTTCTTAACCGATAGTTCTTTTAGGGGCGAAGCTCCTTAGGGCGTGGGCTGTGCGTCCCCTGTAGCCTGTATGTAGCCACCTCTAGTTTAGCTCTTGCAGTGTTCACTAGATGGCGGTACCGTCCCCTGTATGTAGCCACCTCTAGTTTAGTTCTTGCAGTGTTCACTAGATGGCGGTACCGTCTCCTGTATGTAGCCACCTCTCGTTTAGTTCTTGTAGTGTTTACTAGATGGTGGTACTTGTAGCTGACGATGAAAAGATGCAAGATGTTATAAACTAAAAAGCGGTACTTGTAGTTGATGAAAGACGCGAGATCTTATAAAATAGGAATGATGTCACATATGGCGCGTGTCATTGGTTGAAGGCAATCGTTCGATTTAGTGCGGCGACGTACGCTAGGGGGAGCGATGTAATAAAATCGAGTGGGCAAAATGTACAGAGGATTCATGGTTTACCAGGTTTACCTCCGGAGCTTCGCCCACTCATCATCATTCACTTCATGGATATGGCGGAATTTTTTTGGTTTGGCCACCTCTGTTTTCTAAGTATTTACTTGTCAAGTTCCTGGTTCGCTTCCTCCATTTTGTATCGACATTCTTCATGTACAAGTAGCTGAAAACCTTCCTAGCCCAACGCTCTTCCCCCACTTTTCTCAATCGCTTCTCAAATTTTATCTTGCTGCTAGCTTCCCTGCCCTCAAATGATGTCCATCCCATATCACCTTGTACTCCCTGATTTGGTGTATTCCCGTGAGCTCCTAAAGCAAGCCTACCTATTCCACGTTGCTTACGCACAGTGTAGCGCTCCCCCTAAGAGCGAACATACTTTACATGAAACTGAAACTAGCTTTGCATGAAAACAAAACCGAAACACCACACCTGCAGTCTCAAATTTACTTCCTGTTAGTTCGCCTTCGGTTCCTACTTTAGGTCTTTTATTCTTCTTCCGGTTTTCACGTGTCATATTTAGCTTAAATTTTGGTTACTAACAAAATCAAGAGAAAACAAGAGAGAAGGTAGGGAGGTTAACCAGGCACATGCCTGGTTAGCTACCTTACGCTAGGGGAGTGGGAAAGGCAAGTGTAAAGGTAAGAGAGAGAGAAAAGAGAAGAAAAATACAGGAAAACTGTCAGTACATGGGCTGACGCGTATGCAGTGGTGGTACCACGCAAAAGTCAAAGGCGTTTACTGAGACCCATAGTCATCAGAAAGCGCAAGAGGATTTTGCCTGCCTTGTGAGCCTCTGAAAGACAATGCTGGTGCTCCAGCAGCATCTGCACAGAGAGTGGCCGAACGTCCAATTGTCGCTACGCGTCAGGAAGTTGTAAGAAATTTGGAAAGTAAGGAAATAAGAAAGACTGTTACTGCCTGCATAGAAAACGTCTGAGGCACGTTGACAGTTGACAGACACTTCGCATAATGGAAGACGACATGAGACTGACACCATTATAAGAACTGCCAAATTTTCATGTCCATCTTTTCTTAGAATACTTGTTAGGGTTTAACATCTGAAACCAGGACACGATTATGAAAGGGGCCGTGGTGGAGGGCTCCGGGAATTTCGTCAACATGGAGTTCTTCAACGTGCAAACTAAATTTAAATACACAGGCCCAGTCGTCCGTGTTTTCTACTGCGTAGTGTACATCAACCTCAAGCATAGTTCATCTCCATCGAAAATGCTGCCACCCCGACTGGTTAATCAATCCCGCGGTCATGAATGAGCAGTGCAGCACGACTGCCATTTGACCACCAAGGCGGGCTCATTTTAATATTTTGTGCCGTGATATGCCTGCAGTGTTAAAAAAGTTAGATGGGAAGGGCTCGCTGAAACGATGACGTAGTTTTTAATAAAAGCTGAACTAAGCACCCAATATCAGACAACGCATTACGATACGTTGGGACAAACTGAAGTGTTAAAATAACAATCAGACAAGAATCAACAAAGGAAACGATAGCTATTAAAACAAAAAAGAATACGTGTCCTGGCCCATCAAAGTGAACAGCTGTTATCAGCAGCGCAATTAGAGCAATAATTTCATTGACAAAGTAAAAAAGCGGCAATTAACTGCTTCGTCTTACAGAACTCGCGTTATTCGTAATGGAGGGCACAGAACGTGAGTTTCAACATGTATCTGAATAACAAAAAAAAGGCAAGCATAGAGAACAAAGCAACGTGCGTTAATCGCACAGCCAGTTATAGCTTTCCTTTTGTGTCCTTGGAAAGATAATAAAGTTGTTTTGGCCTAGCAACAGTCACGGCAATGGAATAGTTAACTTGCTGCACATCTCGAACCGAGTAGACTCAAGGAGAGTGGACATATTGTGGTGCTCTGCCAGCCAGTGTTTCCGGGCCTCGCGATTTCAAATGAATTCTGCGTTCCCGTAAACACGTCCCTCAATCTTACTGCGAGAAAAAAATCCGCGTCGTGTGTAGACGCACTCAGATGTCAACGATGAAGTTGATGCCATTCACGCGACTCGCCGTCGCTGTCGCGGTTCACATATTTCTGGGAATGCTGGCCCACGAGAAGACGTGAGTATATGGATTTGTTTTTACCTGTTTTTAAGAGATGGTTTTGGAGTTGCACAACGCGTGGTTGTCGCTGTGTTGTTATAAGAAAAAAAGTGCAAGATGCGGTCCACGCGAGTGCGAGTAAGTGACGTGGGAGGCGCTCCTCGCAGAACTGGACATACGGACAGACTTTTGGTGACCCTTGATTAGAAGAATTGATGTTTGAGCATGTTGGAAATCATCAAGCATCTTTGAAATGAACAGCGCAGAAAGTGACGACACCAGAGGAAGCCACAAATCATTCCTACGAGGTTCTGAGAAGGCGCTGTCTGGTGTGTCGTATACATCTCCTGGAGCCATCGTTCTTGCGCTGGCTCTTCCACAGGTGCGTAAGCTTTGACCAGGCCCGGTGAGCTCTGCCTCGGTAATAAGCAACGAAGCTGCATAGGCATGTGCTTCAGGTTAACACGGAGGAGGCCGGCTGCCCACTAAATAATTTAACGGGGGCGCCTATTCCGACCAGTACCTTCGCTCATGTGGGACCTTAGAGGAAATGTTTGAGTGCTCACATGCTTTTCCGACGACAGCGGCCACCGAAGAGGTATAACGTTGCATTCACATAATTGTTTACTTGTCGATTCCTCCCGGGCTGATCCTTGGCATGCAGTGGTATGCATTTGTGAGAAAGCGTCTTCGCTTCGGTTTCATTTTTGAGGCACTTGTGGGGCTTGTTTTCTTTATGTTATATATATATATATATATATATATATATATGTTATGGTATATATATATATATATATATATATATATATATATATGGGAAAGAAGTGTATACCTAAAGGCTCGTCTTTCTTTTCGTAATTTGACACAATAATAATGAGATATACAGACAATATTGCCAATGAATGTATAGGGGAAGTTATCAGAACCAACGTATGTAAATAATAGGAAAGAAAAGTGGGTGAAAAAAAGTTATTTTTGCTCACGGCAAGTTGTTTTTTCACCCACTTTTCTTTTTTTTTATTTACATTACCTTGTTTCTAACAACTTCCCCTATACATTCTTTGGAATTATTGTTTGTTACATCTCATTATTATGGTTTCAAAAAGGCGGAAATACGAGCCCTTAAGTATACACTTTTTTCCCTATATATATATATATATATATATATATATATATATATATATATGTATATATATATATATATGGTAAACAAGTGTATACTTAAGGGCTCGTTTTTCATGTTTTACACAATATTAATGAGATATAACAGACAATAATGCCAAGGAAGGTATAGGGAAAGTTATTAGACCAATTGTAATGTAAATGAGAAGAATATATATATATATATATATATATATATATATATATATATATATATTTGTGTGTGTGTGTGCATGTGTGTGTGTGTGTGTGTGTGTGTGTGTTTGTGTGTGTGTGTGTGTGTGTGACGCATTAACAAGGTGATTCTTGGAGAAGCCGACGAAGAGGAAGTGCGGCGGGCATTAGAATAAGCGCATGACATCTGGACCACGACGTGTCTCCATTTTGTAGCGTCACAGAAGTCGACAGGATCGACCTCATCAACGTGCCATGGCTAGGCCAAAGCCTCCGCTCAACATACAGAAGTTCAAGGTAACACCAGAAGACGTCCCCATCGACAAGTGGCTTCTTCTTTTCGACATGAAGGCAGCCGAGGCGTCATGGACTCACCGCGATCGGGTCAGTCACGTCAGCGAATACAATTAAGGGGAAGCGTTCAAGTGGTACCTGACAGAGATTTTCAGCAACGGCGAGACAACTTGGGACTATATCAAGCGTGACATGCAAGCCTGCTTTGCTACGATTGACGGAGATGCCTTCCGTCTTTTCATTCAGTACCGACTGAAAGGAGGGCAGACCATCAAGGACTACTTCGACAAGTAAAAGCGACTGGGTTCCTTGGCGGACCTGAAAGAGTGCCACATCATTTCTGAACTGACTGGTGGTGTTCCTCCTGATGTGGAACTGGCGCTCACCGGACTGTCTTTCAACTCGTCATTAGAGTGGCTCACCACTGCTCAACGGGTCGAGACATATTTAAAACGGGTGAGAAGAGTTTTCTTTACTCGTAACGATAGTATTGCATCAAGAGCTCCACGTCTCTTCAGCAGACCGCAGCAGCCAACGATAACTCCTCGACCGCGTGCCCCGCAAAACGAACGTAGGTACTGCTCAGCTGCTGGTTTTCCACGACAGTTTCACTGGCACAACGAATGTCCGTGCCACGGCAATGTGTCCGCTATTAATACTGAACGGGGAAACGAGGAGGGCGACCCAGAGTTTCAATAATACACTTCAGTGCTCTCCTCAACGGAAAGCCCGTAAATGCGATTCTCGATACAGGAGCAACAATTACTTGTATCAGCGTGGATGCGTACAAACAGCTAAAGCTTCAGTTCATGAGAGACTCCAGCATCATGTTCCAGCAAGTTGCATCAAGCATTCGAACTTTGGGTCGCGTAAACTTTCAGTTACAAATTGGCAACGTCATAAAGAAAGTTTATGCACATGTGCTGTGAGGCATGAGAACGCAATTAATTCTTGGCCTAGGCAGCGCTTCGTACTTTAATCTTTCTGTAAATCTGGAAAGCAAGTCAGTGACACAAGCACATGAGAATATGAGCCTTCTGCATTCCAATAAAAAGAAAACCATTCAAGCCCCGCTTATGTAAATCCTGACTTCAGAAAACTTATCAGGGCATGAGTCTGCGGCGCTAGACTCGCTTTTAAGCAAGTATGACGAGATATTTTCAAAATCTTAGACAGATATTGGGTGCATAACTACTGAGAAACATAGGATCGCACTTACCAATGCTCTCTATATTCTTTGAACACCATACCGATGTTCAGAGGCAAACAAAGTGGAGATCAACAAACAAGTTGACGCTCTCATTAAGCAAGGTGTTGTGAGGCTTTCATTATCGCCCTACGCCACACCTGCCATTTTAGCAGAAAAGAAAGGTGAAGGACGCACTCGTCTATGTATTGACTACCGGAAACTCAATGCCATAACGGTACCCGACGTTCAACCAATTCCATGTATAGATGATATTCTTGACCACTTGGGAAAGGCGGAGTTTCTCACTACGTTGGACGTAACGTTGCGATACTGGCATGTCCAAATGCATCCTGACGATATTCAGAAAACCGCATTTGTCACGCCTGATGGTCATTTTGAGTGGTTGTTAATGCCGTTTGGGTTGCAGAACGCTCCGGCGACATTTGAAAGAGCCATGAAATAAATAATAGCAAAACATCAGCTCACCAATGTTAGTAATTACTTTGATGATGTGGTCGTACACTCAGAGAAATTTAATGATCATATACGACACCTTGAGGCGCTAATGAAAGCTCTTAAAACCGAGAACGTAAAAATCACACGAAAAAAGTGCTAATTTGCACGCTGCAGCATTGAATACCTGGCCCACAAAATTTCGTGGGAACAGAGACACCTAATCAAAAGAATGTGGCTGCCATACTCGAACTTCCGACACCAAAACGAGAAAAAGATCTGCAGTGTTTTCTGGGCACTGTAAACACCTACCGTCAGTACATCCCCCACTTCAGCGATATCGCTCTTCCACTCACAAAACTACTCCCCAAAGGCAGAAAGTGGGTGTGGACAGAAGCATGCGAGCAAGCCTTTCGTGAACTGAAGGAGCGGATAACTGAAGAACCGGTGCTTCGCATATACGACCCTTGGAGACCGTGTACTGTGTACTACGTCGCATCTGGCGAAGGCATCGGTGTAGTGCTGAAACAACGCGATGACAAAGGCAAAAAAACTTCCTGTTGCCTACTATTCCCGCAAACTACTTAAGCACGAGGTGAACTATGCTATTATAGAAAGAGAATGTCTTGCCAGTGTAGATGCCTTTTATAAATGGCATTGCTACCTTCATGGAAGGTCATTCACTGTTGTAACAGATCACTCTAGACTCCAGTGGCTGAAGACTGTTAAAAGTCCTCAAGGTCGTCTTTTCAGGTGGTCTTTGAAACTGTCAATGTGTGATGTGAACATCAAACATCAAAAGGGCGCAAGTAATGTCGAAGCAGATGCGCTCTCCAGAGCCCCAATAGTTAATCTTCTGTCACACGACGACCTTCAGCGATGCAATAATGAGCGTCCAAAAGGAACGTATTCATTGGAAAATAACAACATCATCGTGAAAAGAAAAGGACTACGAAAAATATACGTGCCCCATGAACTACGCTCAAGCATTCTGAAGAATGCACATCAACACTTTGGGCTTGTCGGAGTGAAGAAGACGCTATCACTCCTTTCTCCGCAAGATTATTGGCCCCATATGGTAACCGATGTTTCCACTTACATTCGGCATTGTGATACGTGCCAGAGATGCAAGAAGACGAAAACAAAAAAAAGTTTTGTTTCGAAGGGCTCCAGTTTTGGTCGAAGGGCTCCAGCTGAAGAGCCTTTCGACCTCTTTGCAATAGACATCATTGGAGGATTTTCTAGATATGGCTCATCAAAAAGGTTTATACACTTGGTTATTGATTATGCGACTCGCTACGTATGGGTATTTGCTCATGGATGGATGGATGGATGGATGTGGCTGTACACTTTAGATCGGGCGGCGGCTAACGCCGCCTAGCCGTAATACTTAGTGAAGTAACCATGAGATTTATCTTTTTTCCCTTTTCGTACTTTGCAGTGAAGGGTTTAATTTTCACTCGTGCCTTGACTTTATCCTCCGATCAGATAACCTCTTTCTAGTTAAGTCTATCCGCTTAAAGTCTATTTTGCCCCCCCTGTCCCTGAACCCCAGTGCTTTGAAAAACTCTGCGCCTTCATCTTGAACTATTGGGTGAAGCCGTTTACAGAACATTATCAAGTGTTCGACAGTTTCTTCTTCCTCTCTACACGCACTGCATACTGTGTCTACTCCTTCGTATTAGGCTCGATATGTCTTCGTTCGCAATACTCCCGTCCTGGCCTCAAACAGTAGAGAACTACCCCGAGTGTTATCATAGATCCTTTCTTGGCAATTTCTTGCTTAAAAGTTCGATAGATCTCAAGCGCGGAGTTATTAATCATACCAATTCTCCACATGTCAGTCTCCGTTTCCTTCAATTTCTTCTTAACCGATAGTTCTTTTTGGTTTGGCCGCCTGCTGTTTTCTAAGTATTTACCAGTCAATTTCCTGGTTCCGTTCCTCCATTTTGTACCGACATTCTTCATGTACAAGTAGCTGAAAACCTTCCTAGCCCAACGGTCCTCCCACATTTCTCTCAATCGCTTCTCAAATTTTATCTTGTTGCTAGCTTCTCTGCCCTCAAATGATGTCCATCCCATATCACCTTACACTCCCTTATTTGGTGTATTCCCGTGAGCTCCTAAAGCAAGCTTACCTATTCCATGTTGCTTAATTTCTAATCTTGCTTGAACTTCTGATCTCATGCACAAGACCACATTGCCGAACGTCAGACCAGGAACCGTGACCCCTTTCCATATTTCTCTCACAACATCATACCTATTGTAATTCCACAGTGCCCTATTTTTCATCACTGCTGAATTCCTGTTACCTTTAGCCGTCACGTATAATGCGTGTTCCCTTAGGTACTTGGTCCCATTGCTTATCCATACGCCCAGATATTTGTATTTATCTGTTATCTCTAGCGTGACTTCCTGTATTCTAAGCTCACTACCTTCGTTATCATTAAAATTCATGACTGCTGATTTTTTCTTACTGAATCTAAAATCTAACCTATCTCCCTCATTACCGCATATCTCCATCAATCTCTGGAAATCTGCCTTGTTGTCGGCGATTAGCACTATATCATCTGCGTACATTAATGCTGGTAGTGCCTGATCAATGAGTTTTCCTTGTTTGACTAAAGAGATGTTGAAGCCAAGTCCACTTCCCTCTAATTTGGCCTCTAATCCTTGTAAGTACATCGTGAATAACAAGGGTGACAGTGGACACCCCTGCCTAAGTCCTCATTTCACTTCTGTGGGCTTGGATACCTGTTTTTCCCACTTTTTAACTACCTTGTTACTTTTATAGATTTCCTTTAAAAGATTAGTGACTCCATCTTCCACAACCAGTGTGTCTAGTATTCCCCACAAGTGCTCTTGAACCACGCTTTCGTACGCACCCATGATATCCAAAAATGCCAGCCACAGGGGCCAGAGTTCCTTTTCTGCTATTTAGATGCACTGCGTCAGTGAGAACAGATTGTTTTCCGACCTCCTGTATTTCCGAATCCCATTCTGCAGTTCCCCCAGCACCCCCTCATCCTCTATCTATGCCTGCAGTCTTTCCTTTATAATCTGCATCGCCAGCCTATAGTCCACTGATGTCACTGTTATAGGACGGTAGCTCTTTATGTCATCTTTGCCCTCTTTCCTTTATAAATCATGCTCATCCTGCTAAGTTTCCATTCATCAGGGACTTTACCATCGATTATAGTTCTGCTCACTGCCTCTCTCAAAGTCTGTTTCAACTTCGGACCCAATGTCTTCGTCAGCATAATTGGAATGCCGTCTGGGCCTGTTGATGTACTTTTTAGAACCCTCTTCTCAGCCTTTTCCCACTCTTGTTGTGAAAATGGAGCCGTTGTGCCACTTGATTCATCCCTGTTTATTGTGGGGCATAAGGCACTTCTTTGTTGGAATTTTTATGTCAACCTTGTTCTTATATATTCAATAGCTTCGTCCCTTTCTAGCCTAGCACCTTGAGCTGTAGTTATAAACCTCTGCTCTTGATTTGTTTCATTTCTTAGGGAGTTCAGATGGTTCCAAAATTTCACAGCTGCCTTTCTGTCCTTTTTATGTACTTCTGCCTGCCACTGAGCACCCTTTCTTCTAATCTCTTCATTGATCAGGAGAGATGCTTCCTTTCTAGAGCTTAGAAAGATTTTCTATTTTCTTTCAACATCATCTGTCGGTTCAACCCATTGCTTTGCATGTCTGTGTTTCCTTGAAGCTTCCTGACAGTTTGCTATGGCTCTCTTAACTTCCTCATCCCACCAGCTTCTGGGTTTGTGTCTTCTTTTCTGGGGTGAATTCTCACGTGTTTTAGCAAGCTCTAGCCAAAACAGTCTAAGTAGATTTGTGTACGTCCACACAGTTTTATTATCCTCAGTGATTACTTTCTGAATTTGGTTAGTAGGAATTTCTATTTGCCTTTCTGAATAAAAATTTTGCTGTAGTTGCTCATGTTGTCTCCTTCCCACTTTCGCTGTTCTTCCAAAACTTAGCTTGCTACGTTTGTGATCCCTACCCAGAATTCTAGAGCCACCTTCATCTACGTGCATTCCCCTAATCTTATCATACATCCTATGTGACATCAGTGCGTAATCTATTGTTGACTGCAGCCTTCCTACCTCCCATGTTAATTGCCCTTCACACTTCTCGGTACTGTTGTAACTGATAAAATTATGCCTTTCACACATATCCATGATCATTTTGCCTGTTGAGTCAGTATACCCATCTATATCTTCTATGTGCGCATTCATATCTTTTAGTATAATTATCTCGCACTTTCCTTCTAATTCCTCAATGTCCTTTGATATACACTCTACCATTGCGTGGTTTTCCTCTCTGGCCTTTGCTCCCGTCCACAAGTACACGAAACCAAGGAGTGTTGTTTGCCCTGCCACTTTCCCTTTTAGCCATAAATGTTTCTTGCACTCCTGCTTGACCCTTTGCCACTCTGTACTTTTAGGGGCGAAGCTCCTTACGGCGTGGGCTGTGCGTCCCCTGTATGTAGCCACCTCTAGTTTAGTTCTTGCAGTGTTCACTAGATGGTGGTACCGTCCCCTGTATGTAGCCACCTCTAGTTTAGTTCTTGCAGTGTTCATTAGATGGCGGTACCGTCTCCTGTATGTAGCCACCTCTAGTTTAGTTCTTGCAGTGTCCACTAGAAGGCGGTACCATCTCCTGTATGTAGCCACCTCTCGTTTAGTTCTTGTAGTGTTTACTAGATGGTGGTGCTTGTAGCTGATGATGAAAAGATGCAAGATGTTATAAACTAGAAAGCGGTACTTGTAGTTGATGAAAGACGCGAGATCTTATAAAATAGGAATGATGTCACATATGGCGCGTGTCATTGGTTGAAGGCAATCGTTCGATTTAGTGCGGCGACGTACGCTAGGGGGAGCGATGTAATAAAATCGAGTGGGCAAAATGTACAGAGGATACATGGTTTACCAGGTTTACCTCCGGAGCTTCGCCCACTCATCATCATTCACTTCGTGGATATGGCGGCACTTTTTTATGAATGAATGCTCCATACCACCCTCCTTTCTGCTGCCTTCTCTTCTATTACAATATTCCCAGGCGTAGTACGGATTGTTAGGAGGTTGTTCCATGTCCCTGAGATGTGTTTATACAAAACCGTAAGCCATCGACCTCTCCTCTCTTAGCTGTTCTTCTATATCTTCCCTCTTTAACCTATTCCTGCCACCCTGCATATTAATATAGCCTACGTCTGACTTAGCTCGGCCCTTGTGCTTACGTAGATTTCTTCTCCCACAGCCTTCGTGTGGCTTGAATATTTGTGCCCCTTTTGGTCCGTCTTTGGCTACACTGTCGGCCTCAGGGCTCTGGTTCCCCCTAAAGAAGCTGTGGCTTGGCTACCCATTCTGTTACCGACACTCCTGCCCGTCGCACCACTGTAATGAATGCTCATAAAAGTGAGAACAGCGACGCCTACATTTCATGCTTAAAAACAACTTTTTCTTCTGAAAAACCATGGAAGCTCTTTAAGAACGCGGAACAGGATATCATCATCATTATCATCACCATCATCATCATCCTGACTACGTCCTTTGCAGGACAAAGGCCTCTCCCATGTTCCGCCAATTAACCCGGTCCTGTGCTTGCTGCTGCCAATTTATACCCGCAAACTTCTTAATCTCATCTGCCCACCTAATCTTCCGTCCCTTCCCTAACCCGCTTGCCTTCTCTGGGAATCTAGTTAGTTACCCTTAACGACCAGCGGTTATCCTGTCTACGCGCTACATGCCTGGCCCATGTTCATTTGTTCTTCTTGATTTCAGCTATGATATCCTTAACCGCCGTTTGTTCCCTAATTCACTCTGCTCTCTTTTTGTTTCTTAAGATTACACCTGCCATTTTCCTTTCCATTGTTCGCTGCTTCGTCCTCAATTTAAGCAGAACCCTCTTTGTAAGTCTCCAGGTTTCTGCTCCGTAACTAAGTACCGGCAAGATACACCTGTTATCTACCTTCCTCTTGAGGGATAGTGGCAATCTACCTGTCATAATTTGAGAGTGCTAGCCAAATGTGCTCCACCTCATTCTTATTCTTCTAGTTACTTCAATCTCGTGGTTCGGCTCCGTGGTTATTACGTGCCCTAAGTAGGCATAGTCTTTTACAACTTGAAGTGCACTATTACCTATCTCGAAGCGCTTCTCTTTTCTGAGGTTGTTGTACATTCCTTTTTTTCTTGTATATTAATTTTAAGACCCACCTTTCTGCTCTCCTTGTCCAACTCCGTAATCATGAGTTGCAATTCGTCCCCTGAGTTACTCAGCAATGCAATGTCATCGGCGAAGCGCAGGTTACTAAGGTGGTCTCCATTAACTTTTATTCCTAACTGTTCTCATTCTAGGCTTCTGAAAACCTCCTGTAAGCACGTGGTACATAGCCTTGGGAAGATTGTGTCCTCTTGCCCTACACCCTTCTTGATTGGTATTCTGTTGCTTTCTTGATGAAGCACTATGGTAGCAGTTGATCCCCTGTAGATTTCTTCGATTTCTTCCAGCATGTTTATATATGCATTATCGACGCCCTGATTCTGCAGTGTCTGCATGACGGCTGATATTTCTACTGAATCAAACGCCTTCTCGTAATCTATGAAGAATATGTATAATCGTTGGTTATACTCTGAGCATTTCTCTATTACCTGATTGATAGTATGAATGTGGTCGATTGTTGAGAAGCCTGTTCGAAATCCTGCTTGTTTCTTTGGTTGATTGAATTCTAATGTTTTCTTTACTCTGTTAGCAATTACCTTAGTAAATAGCTTGTATACTACAGAGAGCAAGCTGATCGGTCTTTATTTCTTCAAGTCCTTGTCATTTTCTTTCTTATGTATTAAGATGATGTTAGCATACTTCCAAGACTCTGGTACTCTTCCCGTCAGGAGACACCTCGTAAGCAGGATGGCTAGTTTTTTAACACAATCTGTCCTCCATCTTTCAGCAGATCGAATGTTACCTGATCCTCACCAGCAGCTTTGCCTCTTTGCATGCTCTCCAAAGCTTTTCTGACTTCTTCTATCATTACTGGTGGGGTGTCATCTGGGTTACTGCTAGTTTTTGTAGTATTAAAGTCGTAGTTGTCCTGGCTACTGTTGAGATCTCTGTAAAACTCCTCCGCTAATTTAACTACCCTATCTATATTGGTAGTTATTTTGTCTTCTTCGTCCCTTAGTACGTACATCCGATGTTTCCCTATTCCATAGTTTCCTCTTCACTGCTTTGACGCTTCCTCCGTTTTTCAGAGCGTGTTCAATTCTCTTCATGGTATACCTTCTTACATCGCATACCTTACGCCTTAAGTTAAGACTTAACATGCGTAGTCTCTCTGATATATATATATATATATATATATATATATATATATATATATATATATATATATATATATATATTGTGAGCATTATTTATGCGTCCCATCTTTTCATCTGTACATACTCATCATCACCAGTCAGGTTTAGGTTGTGGGGCTCATACTCGGGTCAATAAAGGAGAGTCTTGAGTGTACTCGACGCCATCTTACAAGTGGTGGAGAGTGCTGCCCGGTTCCTGCGTCCTCTCGCGTTCTCGGACACCCCAGCGTCTTCTAGAATACATCCCTGGAGCTCCGTTCAGGCCGCCGCTTAAACGACCTGGGTCCGGTAATGTCGCAAGCCGCCCAGTCCAGCGTGCCAGCTTCGCCACCGCTCCCACCGCCAAGAAACCCTTCTCACCTGGTCACCAGCCCTCAAAAGGATCCTTCGCTGTTCGCAGGACTTCCGGGTGAAGACGTTGAAGACTGGCTCGAGGAGTATGACCGCGTGAGTGTTATCAACAACTGGGATGAGCCTGCAAAACTCACCCACGTGGCATTCTACTTGAGCGGCGTCGCAAAAAAGTGGTTTTTCAACCACGCCACAGATTTTCCGACATGGCCCGCCTTTACACGTCAGCTCCGCCAAATTTTTGCCAACCCGTCAGTGCGCTCGAATATCGCCAAAAAGAGGCTTGGTGCACGTGTTCAACGCCCTGGCGAGTCTTACACTTCTTACATCGAAGATGTTCTCGCCCTTTGCCGCCGCATCGACAACGATATGGCGGAAAACGACCGTGTGCGCCACCTGCTAAAAGGAATTGCGACTGTCGCTTTTAACGCGCTTGTGGTGCAAAATCCCCAAACCATAGCCGATGTTGTCGCTACCTGTCAGCGCCTTGAGGAGCTTCAGACCACTCGGGTACAACCTGATATGTCCGATCTGAGCTCAAGTCATGATACAACAGAGCTGCGTGCACTGATCCGCTGTATCATTCGCGAGGAACTTTATGCACAGGCTTCACATCGCCACCTTGACATTCGAACGACGCCACCTGCTACTAGTTTACGGGAGTTCTGAGAGAGGAACTGGCCTTGGTGACTAGTACACCAGCTCCGAGTTCACATCCCATGCCCAGTTATGCTCACGTTGCTGCAACGACGCCTGCGCCCCACCAAAGCCTGGCCTCAGTGACTGTCACACCTGTCCCGAGCTCATATCCTGTAGCCATGCCAACGTATGCTCAGGTTGCTGCTAGGACACCTGCACCCCAGCAAAGCCCAACGCAGCTACCAGCGCCCGAAGTGCATGGTTCGCTCAACTCACTCGCACCGCGACCATCTTCCCAGCCTTACAACGCCTGGCGCAGTTCGCGACCGACTTGCTTCTATTGAGGCATCCGTGGTTATATTTCAAGGTTTTGCCGACGCCGTCAGCAAGACGAACGACGAAACTACGATAACCTTGAACGGGAAGACTTCTACGCGACTGGCCCACCCTATCGTCGGCTGTATCCGAACAGCACACGTCGGTCGCCGTCTCCGCAGAACTTTGACCCAGTTGGCAGTTCCCGGTTCTCACGTCGTCGCTCACCTTCACCGATGCGGCGTTCGTCTTCTCCTCTCCGACCTTCTACTTCAATTCCCGACCGCCAACTGGAAAACTGAACAGTGCAGCTTCGGGAGGGAAAGCTGCATCTTTCGAACTGCGTCAAACTCCTCCGGACCGCCCATCGAATGTTTTATTGGTGTATGTTGAAGGTATACAGACAGAGGCACTGGTGGACACAGGCGCATCACTTTCCGTAATTCGTGCAGACTTTTGTACCCGCTTGAAGAAAGTTAGGACGCCCTACGATGGTCCTCCCCTTCGTTGCGCAGATGGAATCCCTATTCAGCCTTCAAGTGTTTGCACAGTCCGCGTTTTCATAGATGGCATCCTTCACCACATTCAGTTTCTTGTACTTCCTTTGTGCACTCACACAGTAATTTTAGGATGGGACTTCCTTTCTTCGGCATCAGCTTTCATACCGTGTCGTCAGCGAGTCATTCAAATGTCAGCTACTGAGAGTTCATCGGATGTCGATCCATACAGCTTCCGTTTCGTTGCTGCCACTGATTGTTTCATTTCGCCAGGAGATGAACAACTTCTAACGATCGCTTCGGATACTATAGTTAATGGTGACGTGTTCATAGCTCCATCAGTTCGCTCCAAACCTGCAGGGCTTACCATAGCACCCGGCCTTGTGCGGTTTAACGACGGTAAAGCATTGGTCACCGCCTTGAATCCAACTTCTTCGCCAGTGATGCTGCCCCAGGGCACTGCTGTGAGCTGCTTCGCGGACAGTGAGCCCTTTTCGCTGGTTCCCCTTCACGCAGAATCACCGCCTTTGTCTGCTACTACTGATATCAAGGCTACCACTGTTACCTTAAATGACACCATAAGTCCTCACCTCACTGCCGAGCAAAAGAGAGACCTCTTAGACCTTCTCCAAAAGCACAGCCTTTCGTTTGATGTACAATGCAAAGTTCTGGGCCGACCCTCCGTTGCAGAGCACAGCATCGAAACCGAAGGCAGCTCCATTGTACGCCGCCGCCCATACCGCCTCTCTTCTGCTGAACGGCAAATCATTGAGGAGAACGTCGCCGACATGCTCAAACTGGATATTATTCGACCTTCATCCAGCTCCTGGTCGTCTCCTGTGGTGTTGGTCTGGAAAAAGGATGGCTCTGTCCGCTTTTGTGTTGATTACAGAGCGCTCAATAAGATCACGAAAAAAGACGTATATCCGTTGCCACGCATAGATGATGCCCTGGACTCCCTACAAGGCACAGAATATTTCTCCAGCCTCAGCCTCCGATGCGGGTATTGGCAAATACCTATGCGCGAAGCAGACAAGGAGAAAACAGCGTTTGCGACGTCTGACGGGCTTTAGGAATTTAACGTCATGCCCTTTGGCTTATGCAACGCTCCAGCAACATTCGAGCGCATGATAGATACCGTCTTACGTGGTCTCAAATGGAAAACCTGTTTATGTTATTTAGACGACATCGTCATTTATTCATCTACTTTTTCTCAGCACCTTAAGCGATTGGACGAAGTTCTAACGTGCATTTCGAACGCTGGCCTACAGCTCAATACAAAAAAGTGCCACTTCGCCAGCACAAGCATCAAAGTATTGGGTCACCTTGTGAGCAAAGACGGCGTTCGACCCGACCCCGACAAGGTTGCTGCCGTAATTAGTTTTCCATGTCCGCGCAATCAAAAACAATTGCGAAGTTTCATGGGCCTGGCGTCTTACTTCCGCCGCTTCATCCGTCACTTTGCTGCCATTGCGGGGCCGTTACACAAGCTTCCGACGTCAGGGACGGATTTCACGTGGACTGACGAGTGCGAGTGTGCTTTCCAAGCCCTTAAGCGTGCTTTGACATCAGACCCCGTCCTCCGTCACTTCGATGTGAGTGCACCCACTTTCCTGCACACAGATGCCAGCGGCCACGGAATCGGTGCTGTCCTCCTCCAGCGCGACGACACTTCACGTGAGAGAGTAGTTGCGTATGCCAGCCGCGCACTAACACCTGCAGAGCAGAACTACTCGATAACAGAGCAGGAATGTCTCGCTGTCGTTTGGGCCATCCAGAAATCTCGACCTTATCTGTATGGACGCCACTTCACTGTGGTTACCGACCACCATGCCCTATGCTGGTTGTCCTCGCCGAAGAATTTGTCTGGGCGCCTCGGTCGCTGGATACTGCGTTTGCAAGAATACACTTTTGACGTTGTGTACAGATCCGGCAAACAGCATCAGGATGCTGACGCTCTCTCTCGCTGCCCTCTGCCACTTTCACCTCCAACCACGCATCCTGAATGCCCCGCAGGTGATCAAGCGGCTTCCTCTTCACTCACGTTATCACCCCTGGCAGTTGCTGGGTCGCTACCTTTAAACAACAGCGCCCAGTTTGCCGCGTACCAACGTGACGACCCCTACTGTAACCGCATCATCGGATACTTGAATGGCTCGCCTTCTCCACCTAACGCCAGACTACGTCGTCAGCTACGGCTGTTCAAGCTAGAGAACAATGTCCTGCAGCACTATACTTACAATGCGGAGGGGCATCGGTGGGTGCCAGTACTTCCCCGTTCGCTGCGAAAACAAGTTCTCGAAGCATTGCACGACGAACCATTAGCTGGACACTTGGGATTTCAAAAGACCTATAACCGCGTTAGGAGCCGTTTCTTCTGGCCTGGTCTTTCTACCTTTGTGGCTAATTATATCGCTTCTTGCGACTTTGTCAACGCCGGAAACGACCAACTTCAGCTCCTGCTGGCTTATTACAACCCATTCCATGTCCCAACACACCTTTTGCCATTGTCGGAATAGACCTCGTCGGGCCACTTCCCGTAACGCCAGCGGGCCACCGCTGGATCTTCACAGCCGTCGACCACCTCACACGATACGCGGAGACCGCTCCTCTACGCACTAGCTCCGCCTCAGTTGTTGCCGCCTTCTTTTTAGAAGCCATTGTGTTGCGTCATGGTGCACCTGGCACGTTGCTAAGCGACCGAGGAAAGGCCTTCATGTCGGCAATTCTGGACAAAATTCTAAAAACTTGTGGCACAGTTCATAAGACCACATCCGCTTACCACCCGCAGACAAATGGGCTGACAGAGCGATTCAACCGGACTCTAATCAACATGGTATCCATGTACATCGGACCGAACCACGATAATTGGGACAATATCTTGCCGTTTGTAACATTTGCACACAACACCGCTGTTCAACGAACCACCGGGTATTCACCTTTCTTCCTCGTCTATGGTCGTGCGCCGACATTCACCATTGACGCCTCTTTCTTCAATGCAATGACAAAAACGTCGACGACTACGCCAGAACATTTCGTCTCCAGGCTTGCTGAGGCCCGGCAACGTGCTCAACTCAACACGGAGGCCAGTCAACAAGACCGCAAGCAACGCTATGACAGCTTTCGTCGAGTCGTCACCTTCCGTCCTGGAGATGAAGTACTACTTTGGACGCCTGTTCGCACACCCGGATTGTGTGAAAAGTTTCAGTCTCGCTTTCTAGGACCTTACGTTGTTTGTGAACGAACATCTCCTGTCAATTACCTTGTCACTCCCGTCGAGGGTTCCTCGGACCGTCGTTACCGTGCCTCCGAGATAGTCCACGTTTCACGTCTTAAACCCTTTGTGCGCCGTACCTTTCGCGCCTATGTCTCGGCCGGGCCGGCCAATCAAGTGCGCGGGGAAAATAAGTGTGAGCATTATTTATGCGTCCCATCTTTTCATCTGTACATACTCATCATCACCAGTCAAGTTTAGGTTGTGGGGCTCATACTCGGGTCAATAAAGGAGAGTCTTGAGTGTACTCGACGCCATCTTACAATATATATATATATATATATATATATATATATATATATATATATATATATATATATATATATATATATATATATATATTGTTACGCCTGAAGTAGGGGTACGGGGGTTTATTGAACGGAAGCTGGGATGGCGAGGCCGCACCGGATAAAACTGCCGAGAGATCTTCTTCTTCTTAAGTCCACACTTCTATTCCCTCTTATCAATCCGGCACATACACGTCGTAATATTTCCCCCTTCGCAGACGAAGCGCACCGCGCGTTTCATGCATCGTCCCGCAGTCTAAAAGCTTTGAGGCGAGCCACATGGGTAACCTCGGTCTTGGTTGATCGTCTCCCACTAGCTGTCAGTCGTGCTATTTTATAATCTACTGCACTGAGGCGCTCAAGGACAACGAATGGGCCAGTGTAGTGGGCGAGAAGTTTTGTGGACAAGCCACGCTTGCGGATAGGCTTCCACACCATTACAAGGTCTCCCGGTTCATATGTGACGTGGCGGTGCTTGCTGTCGTAGCGGAGCTTTGAGCGGTCTTGCGATGCTATAGTACGCAGACGGGCAAGACGCCGAGTTTCTTCTGCAAGGCATAGTGTTTCAGCTAATGAAGGATCGTCATTGTCATAAAACGAAAAGATAGTGTCCAGGGTATAACGAGGGGGTCGAACGTAAAGAAGGAAGAAAGGGCTGTGGCC
Source organism: Rhipicephalus annulatus (assembly GCA_013436015.1). Taxonomy (NCBI): domain Eukaryota; kingdom Metazoa; phylum Arthropoda; class Arachnida; order Ixodida; family Ixodidae; genus Rhipicephalus; species Rhipicephalus annulatus. Next base: position 56,249 of record WOVY01000818.1, on the reverse strand, counting down.
GGTGGTTTCGTGTTGGGCAGTGTTGAAGGCATACGTGATGAACGGTAAGACGTCGTCCCAGTTCTTGTGATTGGACGCCACGTACATTGAAAGCATATTCACCAGTGTCCGGTTCGTTCGTTCAGTAAGGCCATTCGTCTGTGGATGGTAAGGTGTCGAATGACGAAGTTCCGAGCCACACATACGGAGTAGTTCCTCAACAACGTCTGCCGTAAACTGACGGCCGCGGTCGCTTATTATGACGCGAGGAGGTCCGTGGCGCAGTATGATAGAGTGCAGGAGAAAGGAGGATACTTCGCCAGCAGTCGCAGATGGCAGGGCGGCCGTCTCGCAGTAGCGGGTCAGGTAATCGGCGCACACTACAATCCAACGGTTGCCTTTTGCCGAGCGTGGAAAAGGGCCCACGAGGTCAATGCCAACTTGCTCAAAGGGAGTGCTGGGAGGCGTCACAGGCTGTAGAAGTCCAGCCGGAGCAGGCGTGACTGATTTGTGCGTCTGGCATTGAGTGCAACTGGCCACGTACTGCTCAACTGACTGGCGCATGCGTGGCCAGTAAAATCGCTCCTGTGTACGAAGGAGTGTTCGCGTCATTCCCAGGTGACCCGAAGTTGCGTCGTCGTGCATGGCGCGCAGAATGGAGGAACGGAGTGTGTGCGGCACCACCAGCAAGAAGCGGGAACCCGTGGCCGAGAAGGTCCTCTTGTAAAGTAATCCTTCACGAACGCAAAAGCGTCCGGCCAAAGTGGACGCTCGTGCTTCAGCAAATAATGGCTCCAAGCTGACATCCTTCCGCTGTTCATTTTCAAAGGTGGTCTTGTCCGGGAATACTGGAGTCACTGACGCAATTAGGTGATCGAAATTGTCGGCATCGCAAAGTGTTGTAGTAAGCGGCATCCGCGAAAGGCAGTCAGCGTCAGCGTGCTTTCTGCCACTCTTGTATGACACCGTGAAGTCATACTCTTGCAAGCGGAGGGCCCAGCGTGCCAGGCGGCCAGATGGGTCTCGGAGGCTTACAAGCCAGCACAAGGAATGATGGTCTGTGACCACTTGGAAGGGACGACCGTACAGGTATGAACGGAATCGCTGTACAGCGAAGACGAGTGCCAAACATTCTTGCTCAGTCACTGTGTAATTCCGTTCTGGTTTACTTAAAGTTCTGCTGGCATACGCAATGACATGTTCCTTTCCACTGTGTCGTTGTACTAGAACTGCACCTATGCCAATGCCACTGGCGTCAGTATGAACTTCGGTCGGCGCCGAAGGGTCGAAGTGCCGGAGAATGGGCTGCGATGTGAGTAAGAACTTGAGTTGGTTGAAAGACGTCTCACAGTCATGTGTCCATTCAAAGCTAGTACCTTGACGTAGCAGACTGGTCAAGGGGAAGGCAACGTCGGCGAATGCGGGAATAAATCGGCGAAAGTACGAGCACAGGCCTAGGAAGCTGCGAAGCTCTTTCGTTGAGCGAGGTGGTTTGCACGCTTTCAGAGCTGCTGTCTTGCTCGGGTCAGGCCTGATCCCATCTTTGTTCACAAGGTGCCCAAGTACTAAGGTTTGTCGCTCGCCGAAATGACACTTCTTCGAATTAAGAACAAGGCCAGCGTTTCTAATGCATTCCAGAACAATGTCCACGCGTTCGTTGTGCTCACGAAATGTGCGCCCAAAGATCACGATGTCATCTAGGTAGCACATACAGACGTTCCATTTTAGGCCACGCAGAATGGTATCCATGAACCTTTCGAATGTGGCAGGAGCATTACATAATCCAAACGGCATCACGTTAAATTCATAAAGTCCGTCTGGAGTTATGAAAGCAGTCTTTTCCTTGTCTGCTGGATGCATGGGAATCTGCCAGTAGCCTGAACGTAAATCGATAGACGAGAAGTATGACGCCGAATGGAGGCAGTCCAAGGCGTCATCAATTCGTGGAAGAGGATAAACATCTTTCTTCGTGATGGAGTTCAAACGGCGATAGTCGACACAAAATCTCCAGGTACCGTCTTTCTTTTTCACAAGGATCACAGGAGCTGCCCAAGGGCTCGATGATTCTTGAATGATGCCCTTCTGGAGCATTTCACGCACTTGATTGTCTATTATCTTGCGCTCGGACGGCGATACTCGGTACGGTTTTTGTCGGATTGGCTGTGCTGTTTCTGTATTTATCCTATGGCGTATACGAAATGGAGGAATGGAAGGCGTATGGTCACTCTGGGAGAAATCAAAAACTTGCAAGTACTTTAACAAAACGTCCACAAGCATTCTACGCTTGTCGGCAGTCAGCGCCTTATCAACCATAGGTAAAACTTTCGAACTGTCTGAGCAGGCGGTCACTTGTTCATCCCGTCGAACGTCACTGAGGACAGCTACTGTTGTTGGCGAGTATTCTTTAAACGACGCTAGTTTAAGTCCTCCTGGTAGCAGCACCGGTTCGTTTGAATAATTCGTTGTCCAAAGGTCTGAACGACCTTCACTCACTGAAACTATGCTGTGGGGTACCAACGTGTTCTTCTTTATACAACTTAGATGGAAAGGCTCCACTAGCGCATCGAAACTGGTCTTATTGTCGTTAATATGCGAAGAAGCTACTGGAACGCGCACAGCACAGAAGGCCGGGATAACGGTATCTTCATAGACTCGGAGCGCACCGCTTTCCGTACCCGAATTCTCGATAAGTCCATGAGGAACAGCGTCACTTATGATAACTTCGCCATTTCGACAGTCTACAGTGGCTCCGCACATTCGCAAGAAATCTATGCCTAGAATGATGTCATGAGTGCTCCGCGACAGAACCGTGAATTCTGTCACAAACACTTGATCACTCAGTAACACTGCCGCGGTACAAACACCAATCGGACACAACGAGTTGCCGCCCACGCCACAGAACGTTATCGCTTTCTCCAACAAAAAGGTCACCTTTCTTCCCAAACGAGCTTTGAACGCAGCACTCATGATCGACACGGTGGCTCCAGTGTCCACCAAAGCCATCGTATGTACACCATCAACAAAAACTTGCACTTTGTTTTTAAACATAAGCACCGGTGGAGGTATCTCTTCTTGCAGCGAATCACCAGCGACCTCACCCCCAGCGGCCGCGCTGCCTAGTTTTCCGGAGGCGGCGAAGGGTAGCGGCGCCTAGGAGACGGCGACCGATTGGAGCGAGGGGCTGGCGGGGGTGTCAGACTGCGGTCAGAGGCTGGAGAACGGTTTCGCAGCGGCCTTGGTGTCTCGTAAGATGCGCTTCCAGGGAACGTTGGTGCTTGTGCAAAGTCGGACAGGTGGGATCTCGGTGGGCAGTCGTACCTCGGCGGCTGCCGGTAGTTACAGTACCTGGCAATGTGGCCTTCGACGCCACAGTTGTAGCAGATGGGTAGGGGGTCGCTCGCCGAACCACTGCTGAGAGCGCTGGGCTGTGTAGGGTCGCCTAACCGAACGGGGTGGAGCAGATTGCTGAACGGGAGTTGCGCGCCTCTGTGGGGCGGGGCCGGGACGAAGACGTTGGTCATACCGCTGGTCAGACGCGAATGAGTCTCGGCGTGGCCACGAAGCCCTAGCTTCGCGAACGTCTGTCACACATACTGATGGTGGCAGAGGAGCGAACGGGGCCGGGTAGTAGGATGAACAGGTAGGCGTATGACGGATGGTGTCGTGGAACAGTGTGTCTTGTCGCTGTAGTTCTTCCCGCACTATTGTCCGGATAGTAGCGGCAAGGTCGGCGGGCGGGCTCACGTCGACGCTGGCGACCGTTGTTACATTTGCCAGCCTACCAAATTTCGGGGCAATACGACGGGTCTTTAGCTTCTCAAAAGTACGGCAGTGGCGTTGGACGGCGGAGACGGAAGTGAGGTCTTCCCTGCCTATCAAAAAGTTGTAGACGTCCTCTGCTATACCCTTCAGAAGGTGGCCGACCATGTCCTCTTCAGTCATGTACGGGTCTATGATCTTGCAGAGCATCAGGACCTCCTCTATGTAGGTGGTACACGTTTCTCCAGGAGTCTGAGCTCTTTGAGCCAACGTGCGCTCCGCGCTCTTCTTTTTTGAATCAGAGTCGCCGAAGCATTTCTTGAGCTCTTCAGTGAAACGATCCCACGTTGTTAAGGAATCTTCGTGGTTTTCGTACCACATCAGAGCTGTTTCCGTGAGAAACAGCGCGACATTTCCCAGTTGGTCGGTGGCATCCCAGCAGTTGTACCGGCTCACCCTTTTGTACTGTGTCAGCCACGCATCCACATCTTCTCCTGCTCTTCCCGCGAACGGGCGGGGTTCCATATAGTGATATCGAGGTGCAGCTGGCACTGACCTTTGTGTGGTTGAGAAGGCGTGACCTTCGCTCTCGGCCATGGCAGTTGGTGTCGGTGGCAGACCGGCAATACGACGGCTCCGGCGAAGTTCGAACAGCTGTGGCTCCGTGGTTCGTCGACGTATACTGTACCCAGCACCTTCCACCACTCTGTTACGCCTGAAGTAGGGGTACGGGGGTTTATTGAACGGAAGCTGGGATGGCGAGGCCGCACCGGATAAAACTGCCGAGAGATCTTCTTCTTCTTAAGTCCACACTTCTATTCCCTCTTATCAATCCGGCACATACACGTCGTAATAATATATACGAGAGTCTTCACCTATTTGTATCGCAATATATACACTGCTTTCAGCCGAAGCAAAGAGATGTAAGCGGCGAGAAAGACCGGTGATGGGGTGACTTGTAACGCAATCCTCCTTGTTAGAAAAGAGAAACGATGACGATTCAAAAAAATGTAATCAATCACTGCATATTTAAACAAAAAGATTTGTCTCCTTTTTGCAGGAGAGGCCTAGCGGAAGCCGGCAAACGTAAGTGTGGCGAATTTCATCATATTAATGTGTGTCTTGACACTTAAAAAGAGAAACCACACACACGCACGTACGCACGTACACATTCCAGCGAACACACAGACACACGTGCACACACATGCACAGAGGCAAAAACACACGTGCATACGCGGACAGACAGACAGACAGACAGACAGACAGACAGACAGACATGCACGTGCATAAGCGCGCACAGACACATGCAAGAAATTGGAGACGACCCTAATCCTTGACTTAGGTGGTTGGTAGTGGTGCTGGCACGTGCCCCCTGGCGTATTTATGAAGTTAACAGTGTACTTTGTCACCGACCAAGTGGGCCTTGGTTGTGTATATCTACTCCGCCAAATGTGCACACTTATTGTCATCAATTGTTCTGAAATTAACGTGGCCCTTATCATGAGTAATCTTGTGCTGTCATATCAGACGTATTCAATATAATTCTTGACTTGAACCAGAACCGTCAATATTTGGGGGGGGGGCGGTTTAGTTTTGATAAGACGTGTTCTGAATATTATAAATTGCAGGACTAAAACTGTTTTCAGGATTAACAAGAGTGTAACTCAGTGCTCGAGCCATTGCAAAAAAAAAGAAGTTGCTTATCTTTGTCTGTGTAAACTACAGTGGAAATGGCAATGTCGAATGATCACAGATACTCTACGTAAACCTATAGGTTATCACAGTTTTGACGGTTTGAAGAACGTCTGGTTGATCGACTGGAAACGGCGTGCTTAGCTGCATCACATTACTGCACTTTAGCCACCCTATTGTCCGGTGATTCAACCCCACGACATCGCGCAGTTACGCAAAAAGGTTGATTGATTGATAAGTGAGGTTTAACGTCCCGAAACCCCAATACGATTATGAGAGACGCCGTAGTGGAGGGCTCCGTAAATTTCGACCACCTGGGGTTCTTTAATCTCCACCCAAATCTGAGCACACGGGCCTACAACATTTCCGCCTCCAATGGAAATGCAGCCACCGCAGCCGGTATCCGAACCCACGACCTGCGGTTCAGCAGCCGAGTATCTTAGCCACTAGAACACCATGGCGGGGCAGTCACGCAAAAAGCGAACTTGTTCATTTCAACAGTCGCCGTATGTATTTCGAGAAAGAAAGTTGCTTTAGTGTGATCACTAACAAAATGAAACACAATTTCATTTATTTATTTGATGTTTCAAATACTTTCAGTGACAAAAAGTGTTACAAAAATGAGAGAGATGCAGTTAAACTGAAGCAATGCATATTTGTCAAAGGCTAGTTGAAACACTAATATAACAGCGCATTTTTATGCAAGGACTGCAGTTGTTGTTGTATTGCCACAGATATTGCTCTTCTATGGGTTTGCGCTGTAATCACTACCACGATAGTGAGATCACGCAGTAACGTAACCCACTTCGGCCGACAAATTGAAAGAAGCGCGGCGTAATCGATAAAGAACACGAATAAGCCTGACATAATATAAGCGTCGTAGTGGACGAAAACACGGTGAACTAAAATTACTGCAGATCCACGAAATGAACGCCGGTTATGGAGAGAAACTAGGTCCTAAGGTCCTTAACGTCTACTTGGAAATGGCTGACTAGTATAAAAGACGGACGCGTGGATGAACAGACAGATGCATGGGCGGTGTATATGGCCTATTTTCAACCTATATGCGCGCTATGAACGTCCTCTGTACACTACATGTGACACCTGTGTTTCGGCCCGACGGGAAGCAATGACAAGGGCGCCAACTGAGATCGCTATAAATAGTAAATAGTCGTGTTTAGAAAAAAAACATTTTACGCTTTTGAGTACATGGTACTCAACTATGGGAAAGCAGTAAGCCGTCTCTAAGCAAGAACACCAGGCCAAAATTAGGGCAGAATTGTCTGGCTCGGAAGAAGCCATTAAGATTGCCATATAACTGAGGTAGAACTGAAGCACGGCCACGACTGAAGGCTGAAACTCAGGTGCGGAGCAGCCTCTTCTCCAATTCCAGGACTTGACCAGTTGCTCGGCCGTTTCGCAACATCTACTTAAAAGTAGTCCTTCTGGCGACGGGATTGCTAGAGGTATGATTGCCTGGCGACAAGCTCTTCTGATTAACTTACTATATGTTTTAAAATTTTGTGGCATTGAGAAGTAATGGAAGCGTGTTAAATTACGTAAACTGTGCAATGCACGATTGCAGCACGCCCCCCTCTCTTATACCCTGATGGTCACCGTTCAGGCATCAGCTGCTCGAGCTAGACGGTTAATTGTCATCATTTATGATTTTGCCTTTCAAGCAAACCTTGTATACTCACTGACCTTGAAACCTGGTGACGGTGGTGTTCTAGAAAACGCCCCTTACCCCTAACACCCTCCTAATGTACAGACCATAAGGAGAAAAGCCATAATAATTTGAATAAATTTTGGTTAATTGGCTAAGAGTTGAACCCGGGCCTCCCCAGCCGGACAGCGAGTGGCTTCAGCTCTAGGCCACGCGCCCATGTTTGTCCAACGAGAACTAAACTGAAGCAGCCCCGCCGCAGAGGTCTAGTGCCTACGGTACTCGGCTGCTGACCCGCAGGTCGCGGGATCGAACGCCAGCCGCAGCGGCTGCATTTTCCATGGAGGCGAAATTGCAGTAGGCCGGTGTGCTCAGATTCGGGTGCACGTTAAAGAACTCCAGGTGTTCGAAATTTCCAGAACCCTCCACTACGGCGTCTCTCATATTCATATGGTGGTTTTGGGACGTTAAAGCCCCCATATCGATCAGTGTTCTGTATCTGTGTATAAGTGATAAGTTTTTCAAAACAATCTGCATCTTAAGCTAAAATGTTCATTGTGTAAATCTATCTCTTGCCTGTAATTTATGTATGTTATAATTGCATGGATCTATACTAGCATTCTACTAAGGATCCAAATGTTACTAACATACTTTGTTTACTGCACTTTGTTTATTCTTAGTAAAGTTAAAGTTGAAAGTTGTGGGGTTGCTGACACCCCCCCCCCCTGTAAAGTTGTCTGCGCCGCGTGGCCAAGTGTGTCGCCCCAAGGCTTTATTTCGGTGGTGACCACCGCCGGGCTATAGATGGCGTTGTGTTCGCTTTGAGTACCACTGTTGGTAGAGTGGTAGCGCCGGCGGTGGCCCCTGGCGGAAGGCAGGCCTTGGCGGTGGGCGAGCGTTGAGCGAGTCTCTTTGCGCGTGGCGGCTGCCGCGAACGGTTGTCTGTAGCGTGGGCACCCGGTCCCGGTGCTCTGCACCGCGGGCTTCGCGCCTGGGTCCCACGTGGAAAGTCAGGCGTTGGCGACGCCGCCTTGGGTATTGTGTTAGTGTGTTGGGTGTGTTATTGTGTGTTTAGTGTGTCACTGCGTTATGTTGTTTGTATGGTAGCGTGTTAATTGAGATTTATGTATCATTCGGCGGACGATATCGTCGTCTAAAGTAGTTAATAAATGTATGTATGTTGTGTGCTTTGTACCGACCGCGTCAACTATGTCCGTTCACTCCAAGAGCGTGGCGTGGCGACGCTCGTTCGCCTCGCTGAGACCGCACAAAGTTCATCAACTGAACTGATGCACACGTATGCGTCCTACTAATGATGCAGAAAAAACAACTAGAAAACAGTACACTTCCGATGATTGCATTAAACGAGTTCGTGTTGGCGGACTAAGAGTTACTGGAGAGGCGTGTCCTAAATATTTAAGTGACCACCGCGTATTACGTGCTGAAAGCATGGTACTATATCTCCACGTCAAACTACCATCCTTGGGCTAACAAAAACCATCATGTACAGCGCGTCTAAGCGTCCTGCACAAACATTTCTGACATTTTCACGAGTAAAATCACGCAGCCCACTCGAATATCGATGAAAATATTATGATGAGGCTAAAATGCACATTAATACAATTACAGGCACCTTCAGCCCTGCAGACTCAATGCGCAATAAGGAAATATTCGCCCTTAATAGGCGACTGGCGAATTCATTTTAGTAGTGATGCAATCACTCAGACATTGACGTGTACAGCAGCCTCAACTCTTCAAGTGACAGTTTTATTCGGGCATATACAACATCACCGTGTGCATAGGCTGCTGCTGAAAATGGCTGGGAACCTACTTCCGCAGAGCTACAGTAGACGCCCAGCTAAAACTGTGCGATTAGCACATTCGAAAGCAGCACACTCACCGCTAGCAACCACACGCTGTTAGAGTCCGCCTCTCCATGAATATTGCTCACTCCAAGCGTCACTTCGAGCACGGAGCCATGCGTGACCGCCCCTGAAGATTCGCATGTTCGCTTGAACTCAAAACTACAGGACACGAGAGCCAGACAACCAACGCAACGCATTCAAAACGATGAATGAGACTGAGAGAGCAGGCGGAGGCGCTGCATGCCGGGGCGAGAAGGACCTCCGGGCGAGCTTGCCGCAATGACGCCGAAATGCAAAAGGGCAATATATATGGTTTACACGGCGGCTCCTTCACCATGGAAGGCAGTCGAAACGCGTTTGATGAGAGTGCTGTAGATATGCCATCTCTCTTCTCCTGCTTGTACCTTCCAAAAGGGATCACGTGAATGCACCACGACACAGCGAGCTCAGTGCATGCTGCGATATGTAGAAAGCACGTAGCGCCATCTGTTTCAAGCGCGAAGAAGCGATACCTATGCACTGCCACGTGAGCAGACGCTTTTCGAATCAAATGCTAAACTCCACAAGCCGAGTCCGGCTGTAAGCATGTTTCGCGTTTTTCCTCTCACAATATTTTGTGTTGTGTTTGTGTAATACTACGAGAAAGCCTTCCTCATCATGACGGAAAGTTTACAGCACGTGCACTGCAGAAGCATCTTCAAGTACGCAATATTCAAAGGAACAAAACGAGAAGAACGCGAGGCGTGCCTTTCGACTCAGTCACACTGCGACACGCCTTGACTGTCATTAGGCAAAACTTGCGCTTTCAGCCGGCGTGAACGTAGTGCTAGAATGCCGCTCCAGCTTGCACTCATGCACCGTATGTGTTCATTATTTGCCAGTCATGCCTGGTACTTGCAACACACGTGGTGTGAAACTTCCAGCCAGAGAAATATTTTACAACGTTTCGGTGACACCAGCTCAAAGGCACCGATTCGCCTGACAACAGTCAAGGTACGTCGAAGTTCGACATGGTGCGACTGAGTCGAAAGCCACGCTTCCCGCCGTTCAGTCGTTTCTTCGCATCACGATAGTACGCCGTTACAATTGGACTATACGTACGCAAAGCGTGCATGCACTCGTGAGTCGTAATATATCCCAATATTGGCGTGCGGCTACCAAACGAGTAAGACAATCATTTGGTGCCGCATACTACAGGCACATTACACGCAAATCACAGCTGTAAAGTGAGTTAGCTGGCGTGGCGCACCAATAAACGCAGTAAGTGTACTTATGCGTACCCTTTTACTGGACTCGTAGTTTTTTCTGTTGATTGAAATGATTATCTGGCGGCGGAGCTCGGCGTTTTTGTTACGGATGGAAATCTGTGCAATCTTAAAACACCACACTGGCACAATTCCAGCGTCATGTCGTAATCTTCACAGACAGTGCTAAGTAATATCTTCCTTTTGTATTTATTGCTTTCGCATACCGAGACGGTGCAGTGGTGCTCAGACACTGATATTGGGAAGTTATACCCAACAATTATTACTGGTGCCCAGATGACTTCTTGTAAGCGGTAGCGGCATGAGTAGGCACTTCCTCGTATTTCAATGTTCTAGTGACCCCGCTTCTGAAGTTGGCTTGTAGCAACAGATAGAACCTTTAACAGTGCAAAACAATATCCCCATCTAGGTGCCACCTATAGATATTGCAATTCATATTACGCACAGTCTAGTACAACATGCTCCCATGTATCCATTCTACATTGGCTCTAGCGTACAGAAAAAAGGTTGAAGGAGGTAATGCCCATGATCTCGCTGGCTCCTTCTTCAAGGCCTTACGCTTTGAGAAAGTCAAGTCTGTTTGTGACAACATCGGCTACAGCTCAACCCCTATTAAGAATTTTTTACCTCTTTTTCAACTTTCTTACATTACATGGCGTCTTACCTTGCATGGTCACCAGGCTACACTGCCAGTTTCAAACTGTTGATGGCATAACAGAAAGTACTGAGCGGTGTTTTTTCAATTTTGTTGCAGCATTTTTTGGTTTAGACTACCACATAGCAGGTGAGTATAGCTTGATGGTATACTTATAGTATTACTACGTTTCTATTACAGCTGTATTGTATAGTGTTGCATTCTTCCCGAGTTAACCACGTGGTTTCCAACACAAAATTTATTATTTCATTATGTTCAATAGTAAGTAGTAATGCCCAATGCGTAACGGCCAATGAAATGACCTAACTTCCCATTTCGAGATACTTTCGAGAGATAACGCACCGGCGCAGTCCCAAATATTGCGAAACCAACCTTAACAAGCAGCACCTTTCGCTGAACTCACCATTTCATAGAGCGTTCGTAATATTAAATTGGTGAAGGCGAGAATTGGCTGAATGGTGGAAAATTTTCTTAAGGGAAGTAAAATAGTGAAACGCTGCTTGTAACAGTTGCATATTTGTTTTGTAGATTCACCGCCTCAATGACGCTAAACCGACGAGCTCAACAATAAATTTTCAAGACCAAAATTGTCGCTAAAGCGCTCGTATACGCCACTAAGTGCATGGTCAAACTGACTTAAAAAATCAGACAAGAGTGGCGATGTGGGCTTGTTGATGAAACATTTGAAAGAAATTTATGTAGCACGAGGCGAAAAAATGAACACAGGAAAGTCTTCTCAGTCTGTCTTCTCAGTCTATTCTTTCCTGTGTTCGTTTTAGGAGCGAAGCTCCTTATGGCGTGGCTTGGGCGTCCCTCGTATGTAACCACCAGTGGCACATACCCGAAATAGGTATAACACTTGACCTCCAAGGTGGTGCCAGTGAGAGATTTCTTCTGTGCGTTGTTTTACAATAAAAAATAGTGCTCAATGTACATGCCAATGGCTGCTAATGGGGAATGAAAGACATGAGCATTCGGCTTTTAGTCAACGCGCACGCTGCGATCCCCATTAGCAGCCATTGGCATGTACATTGAGCACTATCGGACAAGAAAGGAATGCTACATTATACTCGCTGGGTGTAACCTCCTTAGCTTTAGAAAGGTTTAGCGAGCGTTGAGCCGCAGTGCCATGAATACAATGAACTTGTTTATACCATGAATGAACTCAAGGTGGTTAAAAATGAGAAGTAGATACGAAGCGCAAGCCGTAAGAAAGTAAAAGCCGAATTCTCCTGTCTCTCATTTCTCATTAGCAGCCATTGGCATGTAAATTGAGCCCTATCTGACAGGGAAAGGTTGCTACGTTATACTCGCTGGGCGTAACCTCCTTGGTTTTCGAAAGGTTTAGCGAGCGTTTGGTCGCAGTGCCATGAATACAGTGAACTAGAATATACCATGAACTCGAGGTGGTTAAAGGTGGGAAGTGGACCCAAAGCGCAGGCCGTAAGAAAGTGTGCGTGTGCCACCTCTCGTTTAGTCTTTGGAATGTCCGCTGGATGGCAGTGCTTTTATATGGGGAATATATGATAAAAAGATGCGAGATGGTGGGACTTGGAGTGTTGAATAGATGAACGAACGGACACACATACAGATGCATGGATGGACGCATGAACGGACGCAGGGGCGGGTGCACGAAAGAACGCAGGGACGGGCGCACAAACAGACGCATGGACGGTCACACAGACGGACGTATGGACGGACGAATGCTTCACCCCACTCTCCATCATTCACTACGTGGATATGCTGCCATTTTTTTTCGCCTCGCGCTGCATAAATTTCATTAAAAAAATCAGACACTTTCAAAGGGGTGCTTAGAGTAAAATAACGTTAGCACAACTTAAATATTATTACTATAGTAATTTTAACCAATTTCTGAGGAAATCGAACAATGTGAATGCCTATAAACACGCTTGAAAACCGCTTGTCCAGTGAGCACATACTGTGCCGGCTTTTCTTAGCACATCGAAATTTGAAGTTTATTTTCACCACAGAGTTACACATTGATATTCTTCTAACCCTCATTGTAAGCCTCCAGATTTCTGCTCCGTAGGTAACCACCGGCAGCATGCAGCTGTTATATACGTTGCTGTTGAGAGCTAGGGGAAGGTCACCATTCATTATTTGAGAATGCTTGCCAAATGTGATCCACCCTATCCTTATTCATCTAGTTGTCATGATTGGGCTCCGCGGTCACTACCGGTTATGAGTAAACATATTCTTTTAGAACTTACAGCGTCTATTCACCAATCACAAAGTGCTGTTTTTTGCCGAAACTTTTGCACATTGCTTTAGCGTTGTCCATATTAATTTTCAGACTTTGTCTTCTGCTTCCCGTTTGCAGCTCAACAATCATAAGGTGCAATTCGTCCTCTGAGTTACTCGCTAAGGCAATGTCATCAGCGAATCGCTGGTTACCAAGATATTCTCCCTAAACCCATATTCCTAACTCTTCCCAAACTAGTGCCTTGAAAACCTCCTCTAAACACGGGGTGAATAGTGTTGGAGAGATCATGCCTCCCTTACATCCTTCTATTCTGTCACTATCGTAATGAGGAAATATGGCGGCTGCAGAGCTACTGTAGATTTCTTACAGTATGTTTATGCAGGATTTGTCGATGCACTGATTTCGTAGTGCCTGCATTACTACTGATGTCAACTACTGATGAGTAGATCAAATGCCTTTTCGTAGTCTATGAAGGCTATGTATAGGAGCTGGTTGTATTCCGCACACTCCTCTATAACCTGATTCATAGTATGAATATGATCAATTGTGAGGTAGCCTGTACAAAAACCTAAATTGAGGGCGACGCAACGAGCGATGGAAAAAAAGGATAGGTCTCACCTTAAGAGATAAGAAGACAGCAGTCA
>WOVY01000818.1:0-37500 GCA_013436015.1 Rhipicephalus annulatus | reverse complement strand
CAAAAGGTGTTCTGCTGCTCCCCCATGCCACAAATCTGAAGGGTGCGCGCGTATTATTGCCAAGGTACACTGTCACACTGTCTGTAGACGACAAGGCGCCGCCCGGTCCTCGTGTTTGCGCGGAGGAATCCGCGAGAATAGTAGAAATAATCCTTTCAGGTTCTCCACTCCAGAATGCCCATTCGTTACACCAAAGGTTTTCGTTTCCTTTTTTTTGTGCGTGGGTTTAAGAAACGAGCGAAAACATCCTGAAAGGACCGGAGTTCAGTCCGTGTTTGCGGGGACATCACAATCCCTTCATCTTGCCGAAAAATTTTCCCAGCGAGAAAATTCTAACACGAGGAATGCGGGCGCATAGCGCATTCGGGTTGCGCAGCGAAATTGAGACATTGCGGCAGTCTTAGGAATACGATATGCGAACACAGCACACTTGTGATTCAGCCATGGCGGTAGCACGTCGTTGAGCGGAACCAATCTGTGATTGTCGCTGAATCATCACCCACCACGAAGCAGTTTTATTCCGTATTTCTACCACGCACAACACACTTGAAACCTTCAGAATCACCGCAAAACTTGTGGATGACGCGTGGACAAAACGCACACTGGTCGCAGCTGCTCGTCAGATAGTTTGGCACGCAACGTTCCGTCATTTGTGCGGAAGGTTCACTACCATGCGAGCACATCACACACTTCGCCTGCACTGTCCACTATCGGCACAACCGAACAGAAGATACACACATTTCAACACGCTTTGATTCCACACATGCACAATGAACGAGTAGAAATTAATGAACATAAAAAGGCATACAACATTGCGGACTCTTATGACCCTAGCTGATCCCCGAGCGCTCAGCGTCTACCTGTATGCAGACTTCTTCCCTGACTCCGAGTTCCGGACCCTCATTAAATAGTCCGAACTTCCACCTACTCGACTCAGTCACGGCATGTGCGAAGCAATCTTGTAAGACAACCGCTGCGCATGCCCGGGCTTGGTGCGCTGTACATCGAATGTGCTGCAGTTCCCCTTTGGCCCCACAAAAACAACCCCGTTGCGATCTAGGCATTCCGCAATCTCATCTACTCTATCCAACGTTCGGTCTACCATCGTGTCGACCAAGACTCCGACAACTGCATCCTCAGAAAACCCATTCTCATCAAACTTCATATCTGCTACTCCTACTGGTAATGCCTGATCGTCTCGTGGGACCTTCGTGGTAAAAACCGCAGCTAAACCGTCTGTATCCGCTGCAGCAACCTCGACAGCTTTCGTTTCACCCAGTGGCACCGGCGTACAAGCGTTCCCCCAAAACACACACTCGCTCAGTGGCAGAACATCCTCCTCGATCACGGAAAAAACATTAACCACATCCGCTCATGGTGAACTGCGACTCGTTCTTACGGAGCTCGTTTCCTTGCGAATATTTACGACCGCGATTGAACCCTGCGCGTCAACGTCATGAGGAAGAGTTGCGTCTAAGTTTCCAGATTCGAATTTTCCCACCAGATTATTGCCTTTGTGAATGCGGCTGCCACCCGAATTCCACTTTAGTCGTCGGTACCGGTGGCATTCTCGCCGAATGTGACCAAACCAGCCACAGTTATAGCACCCGCCGGGATAAGTAGGTTCCTTCGGGAATTCCTGCCAATTCCGTTTCACCTTATTGCGTACTGCCAAGTTCTCCACAAGTTTTTCGAGGAGGTGAAGGCGGCTATGCATCTCATGAATATCGGTGTTCTCTTCTGTGTATCGAATGGGTAACGCATGGCTCCACGACACTTTCTCATTCTGTTCCTCCTTGACCGCTATGGCAATGGCCTCGTCAAATGTTTTTGGATCCCGAGAGAGAACAAATCTGCGGACCGGATCCCTCAGGCCTAATAAAAATTAGGAGAGTAATTGTCCGGCTGGAATTTCGCGGCGCAGTGAATCTTTCACCGAATCCTGACTATCGGAGCTCGCCAGGGTGGTGGTCCCGAGGATGCGCAAACGACATGCTAATGACCTCACCTCCTGATCTGCCTTCTGCCTCGCCTTTAAAAATTGTTCCGTTTTAAAGATAAGTAGCTCCGTACCGAACCTCTTGAGTGCCAAAGATTTGAACTCAGAAAAAGTTGCAGCCGCAGCGACGTCATCATCCGACCACGCAAAATCGTGCGCCGCGAGTACCATCTTGCATCGTGCTATGCAGACCAACTCACTATCCCGCCATCCACCAGAGTGACCAACCTACTCCAAAATTTTCAAGAAGACCCAACATCCAGACCCGTATCACCTCCCGTAAAAGACGGAACCATGTCCGCCAATATTAACGCGCTCATTTCTAATGGGTCGTCTCTGTCGGTATTCTTGGTAGCCTGCTCATTCATTTTGCCGCCTCTCCTTCCCTAGTACGAGGTTGAAATCTCGCACCGTTGCCCCAGCAGTAATTCCACCGCTACAACCACTTGCGACGTCCGTCGCTACGCAACCAATTACCAAAGAGAGGGAAGACCATTCAACCCCTTGTCTATCTGGTTCCCTCTTGGTTATGTGTTTCAACACTTCCCACATACAGGGATTCGTGCTGGGGCCGGGAAGTAAGAGACGCTATGACGTGTTCCTGTTTACTGATTCATTAAATTTATTACTAACTGCAAACATCGTATACCCGCGTACATCAACCACTACACAAAACTACACACATGATTTACACACTCGTGACGTGCGACGCAGGATACGTAAGGGAAATAACTTTGACAATACAATGGTGCGACGGTACAAAGTAAACGCATGACGACACAGACACAATGAAGTTATCTGTTACCAAAACTAGCAATGTCTCAACACGCCACCTCCCTTTCCCGCAAAGCTAATCTAAATAAGGTGCATAAAGTCCGTCTCACGAAAGATCCATGTTGACGGGGGCCTCGGACTTGGCTGTTCGAGTCGGGGCTCAGGGCTTCTTCCTGGGGTCATTGTCCAATTCGTCAGCGTCTTCATCGTCTTCGTCATGGTCGCCTTCGTTGTGCCTCTCAGTGATTTCCATCTTAGCCTTCTCTCGTAACGTTCCATTCACTCGACTTTTATCACTAATTTTCATGTGTCATCGTACTGTCCTTGCCCTATCCAATGCTTGCGGTACTTGATGAGCCAACGTCTTGAACGAGTCTCAACGTCTCCATGCAGCTCGGTGTCTCCCGCGAAATTCTCCTTTGCCGCGGCTTCTTCGTCATTCAGTGCCGCGGGTGGCCATCCGCGCAGAACGCAGTAATGAGCCCTGGAACCACGGAGGCTGACGGAAAGCCAGACTGGACCCGGCACAGGCGCTGCGGCAGGGTCGCATTCCCCGAACCAACAAAAGGTGCTCTGCTGCTCCCCTATGCCACAAACCTGAAGGGTGCGCGCGTACTATTGCCACGGTACATTGTCACACTGTCTGTAGACGACAAGGCGCCGCCCGGTCCTCATGTTTGCGCGGGGGAACCCGCGAGAATAGTAGAAATAATCCTTCCAGGTACTCCGCTCCTGAATGCCTATTCGTTATACCGAAGGTTTTCTTTTCCTTTTTTATGCGTGGGTTTAAGAAACGAGCCAAAACACCTTGAAAGGACCGGGGTTCAGTCCGTGTTTGCGGGCACGTCACAATCCCTTCATCTTGCGGAAGAATTTTCCCAGTGGGGAAATTCCAACACGAGGAATGCGGGCGCATAGCGCCTTCGGGTTGCGCAGCGAAATTGAGACATTGCGGTAGTCTTAGGAATACGATATGCGAACACAGCACACTTGTGATTCAGCCATGGCGGTAGCGCGTCGCTGAGCGGAACTAATCTGTGATTGTCGCTAAATCATCACCCACCACGAAGCAGTTTGATTCCGTATTTCTACCACGCACAACACATTTTAAACCTTCAGAATCACCGCACAAACTCGTGGATGACGCGTGGACAAAACACACACTGGTCGCAGCTGCTCGTCGGATGGTTTGGCACGCAACGTTCCGTCATTTGTGCGGAAGGTTCACTACCACGCGAGCACATCACACACTTCGCCTGCACTGTCCACTCTCGGCACAACCGAACAGAAGATACACAGATTTCAATACGCTTTCATTCCAAACTTGCACAATGACCGAGTAGAAATAATGAACATAAAATGGCATACAACATTGCGGACTCTTATGACCCTAGCTGATCCCCGAGTGCTCAGCGTCTACCTGTATGCAGACTTCTTCCCCGACTCCCAGTCCCGGATCCTCGTTAGATGGTCCGAACTTCCACCTACTCGACACAGTCACGGAGTGGGGCATGTGCGAAGATATCTTGTAAGACCACCGCTGCGCATGCCCGGGCTTGGTGCGCTGTACATCGATTGTGCTGCAGTTTCCCTTTGGCCCCACAAAAACCAAGCTGTTGCGATCTAGGCATTCCTCAACTTCATCTACTCTCTCCAACGTTCCGTCTACCACCGTGTCGACCAAGACTCCGACAACTGCATCCTCAGAAAACCCATTCTCATCCAACTCCATATCTGCTACTCCTACTGGTAATGCCTCATCGTTTCGTGGGACCTTCGTGGTAGAAACCGCAGCTAAACTGTCTGTATCCACTCCAGCAACCTCGACAGCTTTTGTTTCACCCAGTGGCACAGGCGTACGAGCGTTCCCCCCAAACACACACTCGCTCAGTGGCGGAACATCCTCCTCGATCACGGAAATTACATTAACCACATCCGCTCATGGTGAACCGCGACTCGTTCTTACGGAGCTTGTTTCCTTGCGAATATTTACGACCGCGATTGAACCCGGCGCGTCAACGTCATGAGGACGAGTTTCGACTGGGTTTCCAGATTCGAATTTTCCCACCATCTTATTGCCTTTGTGAATGCGGCTGCCACCTCGCATCGTATCTCTGACTCCCTCGTATCGTCTCGTAGTCTCTTTTTGTAGGACCCGACTCCGCCCCTCCGTGGCGCCTAAGCAATTGCCACTGTTGACACGACACATTTCTCTCTCAGTCGGTGAGTGTCATCTTCGACGGCCGCTCCCGCGGCCCACACCAGTAGAAAACCCTCTCCCAAACAAAGCCGAGCACCAAACAAAACCCTCTCCCAAACAACCCTCTCCTAAACAAAGCCCTCTCCCAAACAAAGAACCCTCTCCCAAACAAAGCCGAGTGCCGAAATGTTTTCGACCGAACCGATTGTCCCGGTTTCTGGTACTTGATGAGCCGATGTCCAGAACGAGTCTCGACGTCTCCATGCAGCTTGGTGTCTCCCACAAAATTCTCCGTAGCGGCCGCTTCTTCGTCATTCAATGCCCCGGGTGGCCATCCGCACAGAACGCAGTAATGAGCCCTGGAGCCACGGAGGCTGACGGAAAGTCAGAGTGGACCCGGCACAGGCGCTGCGGCAGGGTCGCATTCCCCGAACCAACAAAAGGTGCTCTGCTGCTCCCCCATGCCACAAATCTGAAGGGTTCGCGCTTATTATTGCCACGGTACACTGTCACACTGTCTGTACACTACAAGGCTCCGCACGGTTCTCGTGTTTGCGCGGGGGAACCCGCGAGAATGGTAGAAATAATCCTTCCAGGTACTCCACTCCGGAATGCCCATTCGCACACACACACACACACACACGCACACACACACACACACACACACACACACACACACACACACACACACACACACGCACGCACGCACACACACACACACGCACACACCCACGCACACACAGACACACACGCGCGCGCACACACATACATACACACGCACACACACACATGCACTCAGACACACACGCACACACACACACACACGCGCACACACGCACACGCGCACACACACACACGCACATACACTATCACACACACACACACACACACACGCACGCACCCACACACTCACACACACACACACGCACACACACACTCACACAGACATTCACACTCACACACACACGCACGCACGCATGCGCGCACACACACACGCATGCACAAACGCACACACGCACGGACACGCACACACGCACGGACACGCACACACACACACGCATGCGCACACACACAAACGAACGCACACACACACATTCACTCTCACACACGCACGCACACACCCACACGCACACATACATACTCTCACACACACATGCACACACACACACACGCACACACAACCCACACGCACACAGGCACACACACGTCCGCACACCCACACCCACACACGCACGCCCACACACATACGCACGCACGCACACACACAAACGCACACACACGCACACAGACACACACACGCACGCACACACACACACGCACGCCCAAACACACGATTGCACACGCACACACACACACGCACGCACACACACACACATTCACACACACACACACGCACGCACGCACACACACAAACATACACACCCACACGCACACACACACACGCACGCACGCACACACACACACACTCACACACATAAATCAAAATCCTATTTGAATGAAACGGTACAACATTAACCTTGCATTTGATAAGCTATTACCTTCTTGCGGTAGGAAAGAACAAGACAATGGATATGGAAAGAGTGGTACGTCGATTATTGCGAATAATTATTTCAGCACCTGACCAGCCGGAAACAAATCTAAGTATTTGACAAAAGCATTCACTCACCCTATAGCTGTCATAAACTGTTGAGTGGGCCAAGTAGCTTTGCTTCGCATTCTGTTTCTTCAAAATGGCCCCAACGCGGCGGCCTAGTGACTAGCATAAAATGAGGGGAAGGCAGAGAGGGTAAAAGTTGGAGCATCCGGTTTGCTACCCTGCACTAAGGGAAGGAAAAATGAGGAAGAAAGGTGAGAAAGAAAGCGAAGAACGAAATACACGCGCGAAAATGAGAAAAAATTGAGCTGGGGTGCTAAAGCCTATCAATAGGCCACTACCACGCAAAAAATCATTAAGGCCTTCAGTGATTTTCTGTCTGAAGACAGGTCATGTGATCTTTCAAGCACTGATTGTTCTGACAAAGGTCTTTCGTCGAAGTGAACTAAGGCAGCAGCTAGCTATTTCAGCAAGTTGGCGTCTTGAGTCCAACCCTCTTCAACCTCGTCTTCATTGGTCTTGTGGGACGACTACCGAGTGTGGTCGAGCTACCTATGTACGCTGACAACATAGCGTCAGGGCATCTGGCATGACAAGACCTCAAGTACGCGCAAAGCCTCAGACAGCTGCGACGTTGGTATTAGTGTACCTCGATGAACAGGATCTCAAAACCTCGATAGAAAAGTGCGCATTGATTGCTCTGGTTGAATGCTAATGAGACCATACGCTATACCTGCTGACGGCCAAGTCATACTATAAGTCGCGACGCAGAGATTTATAGGGATATTCATTGAGAGAGATCTCTGCTGAGGCCATGTGGCCCACTTGAAGGAGAGGCTAACAGGCATTGCTAACCTATTCAAATATCTTGGAGGGAAAAACCTGGGGGACTTCAGTACATACACTGATGTAATTCTACAAGACGCTTTTTCTCGGCTATTTGCGACACAACTTGCCTGTGTTGGCCAATACCTGCATAACCAGCATTCGCACACTCAAAATCATCCAAAGTTATAGTTCTGCGAGTTTGTCTGGGCCTACCAAGATGTTCATCAACAGCTGAGACAATCGCGATCGCAAATGACTACCTGCTAAAGACGCATAGCCTAATCGAAAGCTCAGAGCACACGTGAGGCATCTTACTCGCGTCCCTGCCCATCATCTAGCCTCACTGCAAGAAGACCGAACTCGTGCCTCATTTTCCTAGAGAGTCTTGTCATATGGCACACACATACCCACGGGATATACAACTCTTTCCAGAATTGAAACTCCCCCGTGGTGTAGGACTCATGCACATGTTGAACTCATGGTTCCATGCATACGCTCAAAAACCCGGCTCTCGTCTCCAGCGCTACAGCAGCTTTCTCTTCTCTTGTTGTACGAGCAGTGCAGTGAGCAAACCCATCTATGTACTGACGCTTCCACTAAAGTGGATGGATCTGCAGGGTCAGTGATCTTTCGTGCAGCAGTGACAACGACGAAGATTCGGTTATCCCAACAGACATCAACGACACCTGCGGAACTTGCTGCTCCACGTAGCGCAGTTAAAGTCATTAAACACGAAGAAGCCAAGAAATGGAGAGTGTTCACGGACTCCAAAGCAGCACTAAAGTGTTTGGTATTCGCCTTACGCCGGGGACCTCCTGAACAACTAGTGCTGGAAATTAGAGAGCTGCTTCACGACATCTTTGACGAAGGACACAAAATCACGTTTCAGTGGCTTCCATGTCACTGTGGCATATTGGGCAACGAACATGCCGATGCAGCAGTTTGATCAGCACACGAAGACAGTGAAAAAGGATCTATACCCTTTTCAAGGACTGATGCTCCAATGAAAATCCGAAAAATCACTAATGACGAAGTAAATTTCTTGTGAAAAGCTGAGCTCTTACGGCACGCGACTGCCTAGCCTGCACACGTCTCGTCGATTTCGGCCACTATTCGGACTCTCTCGTCTTGAGACAACGGTGCTTTGCCGACTGTGACTCGGTGTCGCTCTCACTGAAAATTCCGGCTTCCGAATCGACATGGAAGACGGTGCTCTTTGCGGTCGTTGTGGCAGCCCTTGTTATAGCGTGCATATGTTTGATTTTATTCTGTCTGTGACATCCAACTGCTGAAACGTTCTCGAAATGGTTAGAACGTGTTTTGTACCGAATTGCCGTTCTGCCTTCGGACTTGTGCGGAGCGTGTGCATCTCTTCAGAGTGCCGTCTGACAGTGATCGTCTCACGGTGACTATTGACATAAATTAATATGCGAATTTGCATCACTACATCTAGCCATGAACAGCCGCATTGTTTTAGTGTGCTGTATATGAAATACTTGCGTGGTTCAAATATTTATGTATTTCGTGCAACAACTGAATTGCTCTTGTGCGCTTGTTATGGAATACTTGCGCGTTTCAAATATTTGTTTATATCGCGTTCACATTGAACAAGCGCTAATGCTTCATTGATTTCCTGTGCAAATGAAAGTAGTGGTAGGCATGAAATATGTTTTTGGTGCAGTAACGATTCTCTTTCAGTGGAGAGTAATAATTAATAGTGGGGGTTTACGCGTCAGAACCATGATTTGATTACGAGGGACTCCTTAGTGGAGGACTCTTGTCTGATGTTGACCATCCGGGCTGTTTAAAATGCGCCTACATCTAAGAACGCGAAAGTTGCTTGCATTTCTTCCCCACAGAAAAACATTTTGATGGAGAAATAGCACGCTGGCTAACATTTTTAATTTATTTTTGTTTGCTTCGAGCAATACTGTGAACAGACGACAATACTTGTGCGCGTGAGCGCAATTAGCGTCGTTGACGGCGTTCACATCCTGCACAAGACATTTTCTTGTTACTGAATCCTTAAACCTGGAGAAATTTCACCTTTTAGTATGTAACAACGAAATTCCTTCCTGCTTTAAATGTTACTCACACCGCTTGGAAAGAAAACGTTGGGAAGGCAGAAGAATTTGAATGCGCCAGCACCACCGTCTGGGTACGTTGGCCGCGGTGCCATCTGACGGCTCGCAGCACAGCGCGCCCGCGAGACCGAACAATATCTGGACGCTCAGGTGCACTCAGTGTCAACACCTGATTGTTCTTACACCATGGTAGCGGGTTTCCAAGCTATACTGGGGCGCCATCGTGGAGCGATTTCATTCTTTTTTTTCTATGCTTTTCGCCGATATAAGCCGTCTGGGATTGGTTGAAGCGGACCTCGTGTCCGCTTCAACCGGCCAACTAGAGACTGGTAATGGCGGCTAAAAGCATAAAAGAACGTAATGAAATCATTCCGCGATCGCACCCCTGTACAAAAAAAATTACACCACCTCCCGCTAAAAAAGACCATGATGAGCGGCACGACGGGCGCACACTTACGCAGGCTCGTACGCGCTAGCGCGTGATAGCACGTTCTGACTAAGATACAGTACCTTGGTTCATCGCACGTCTGCGGAATCTCGTTCCTTGACGCCAAAACTTGTTTGCTGAGAGTATAAGGGGAAAAGGCCACAGCGTCTTACCCAGCCCCTTACACAGGCTAGAACGCGCTAGCGCGTGTGCACGCTCTGGCAGTGTTTGGCCAGCTGTTGTGCACGCGCAGTAAGGTTGGGCGGGCACATTGAATTGCACTCCATCTTAAGTTGCTTCACATCTAGACCAATAAGCTCTGCGCACAGCTGATTCACGTAAACAGTACTGACATGGATTTTCTATCCGACCAGTTTTGTAGATATTCATAAATTCAATCACTTTTGCGTGCTGTACATGGTTGATTCTGACGCACATATACGTCCTTGTGTCACTTACACTTAGCATACCGGCAAGTGCGACCGCTGCGGCTGCTGTCAACTGAAGGCGTTTGCTGAAAGTGCCCGCCACATTGACGCTCATCGCTTCTTGCACAGACACAGTACATAAGAAAGGAATCTCTATTGCGTTATCTCATGCCACAGGTGTGCACTAAAGTCATTCTTACTCATCGGAATAGTGAATCCTGAAACCCAGAAGCAGCGAACAGATGCAGACAGGCTCGTTGGTACACAAGACCTAACGTTCACTGAAAGTCATGTTCAATGAAACCTATCTCGGCACTGGTGATTTCCGAAGGTTGCAGTTAGTGCATTTTAGCTTCGGAAGCTTCCTCACTGTTAACCTAAAGTGCCGACATGGTGAGTGAGTGTGCGAAAGTTGCTAGAGATATGCTTCTGGCATGGCGCTATGAGGCGGCGGATGTTTTCTTGTCTACTTCATTCGAAGAGAAGACAGATGTCATTTACTTCTTGACAACAGTGCGGCGATGTAACAAACTGAGTGTTACTGTTTTCTCCGACACCTCTAGACCATTAGATATACCAAAAGAGAATCACATCGTGGATGCCAAACTGACATAAATGCATGCACAAAATGCAAACCACTTCCATCATGCCACCATCATTGCATAAAGCCATACCCCAAAATATGTTCCATCGTCACCATCTGCCTGTGTTTTCCATTTTCATCATCATTGGTCATGTTGAACCCCAAAGGCAGCTCGCCACCACTGTCACCATCTGCCACCATTTGTGTGCGCATTCACTATTATCAGCCATTCTGGCAACCACAGTTTCCAGATTATTCACTATTGTCTACACGTTATCCATTTCCATCCCATCAACTATTATTTCTATTTTGACCGCCAGTAAATCCAACATCCACAAACAGCATTTTCAAAAGAGAGGCAGGTTATCTGCCGACCTGTTGGTAAGGCTTACATTTTGTTCTCTTAAGTTGTAGCGGAGATTTGTCTTTAGGGTACCCCCATGAAACATTGCGCACTTATAGCACACAAGCCTGTAACAATTCTGTACTATTTTTGGGTGCTGCATGGTTTAATGCATGCATGAATTCAGAGTAATAATTGTATGTTCTGTCCCTCCCGCCCTGTAGATCAGAGCTGAGCGGCGTGTTCTGCCAGTGCTCCCAGAACCTTTAGAAAAGTGACAGCGTCACACGCTGCTGAGGTCCTGGCTATCCATGCTATCCAGCAGACATGGCTATCCGGCCGGCGAGAGAGGCTACTGGCTAGCTATAATATCCAGCAGACATGGCTGTTCAGCAGTCCAGATAGGCTACTGGTTATATATGCTATTCACCAGGCGTAGCTATCCAGCAGGCGAGAGAGGCTACTGACAATCCATGCTATTCAGCAGGTATACTATCCAGCAGGCGAGAGAGGCTACTGGCTATTTATGCCATTCAGCAGACAATTATTATCTGCAGGCGAGAGAAACTACTAACTATGCATGCTATTCAGTAGGCATGGCTATTAAGGAGGCCAGAGAGGCTACTGGCTATTCGTGCTATTCAGCAGGCATGGCTATCTAGCAGGCGAGAGAGGCTACTGGCTATCCATGCTATCCAGCATACATATCTACTCAGCAAGCCAGAGAAGCTGCTGGCTTATTCAGCAGCCTCTCTAGTCTGCTAGATGGCCATGCCTGCTAGATAGCATGGCTAGCCAGGCGTTGAGCAACGTGTGCCGCCGTTGCTCCCCGAGAGGTTCTGGAGTGATTACGGAGCAGAGAGGTCTGGCCCGGACAATGATCTAGCCGCATCCCGAAATAAGGCTGTCTGATTTATTCCCTCCCGCTTCCTACCACTCACTTGAATTTGTGCATGCAGGGTCAGGTGACTAGCTTATGAAAGCTTTC
Source organism: Rhipicephalus annulatus (assembly GCA_013436015.1). Taxonomy (NCBI): domain Eukaryota; kingdom Metazoa; phylum Arthropoda; class Arachnida; order Ixodida; family Ixodidae; genus Rhipicephalus; species Rhipicephalus annulatus. Next base: position 25,252 of record WOVY01000818.1, on the reverse strand, counting down.
TGAGGTGTTGCTGCGTTTTTGGAATACTTGTGCAGACGCTAATGAATCGATTGTTAATATCAACCGTTCTTATTGTTGCTATAATTGTGACCATGCATCACCACTCAAAGGCAGACGGAACACACCTCGATAATGTTCCCGACTTACTTGGTTTCCCCACAGGAGCTGTAATAGAAAAATGGATTAGTTCACCCTCGTGTCGTTAATACCATAGCACGAATAGTGAGTGGCATGAGTTACTACCCAAAACATTCCCACCTTATGGGTCGAACGTGGTTGGAAGTGATATTTATGCTGGTCTAATAAACTAGCGCGTAATATAGGAAAATACTGACCACTAACTAATCAGGCGTAAGCACATGCAAATGTCATCAACTTTTATTTGGTGAACGTCAGCTTATAACTTATAGTCGATAAGACTTAAGAAGTCAGCGGAAGCCCCGCCAAGACGACCTCAGCGCGGCGTCCGATCGCCTCAGCGACTAAAGAAATATTTCCGTTTTTGTTCTCGCAACGTTTTCTACAGGTGAGGTCAATGGCCATCCGGCTCATGACGTCAGTCTGGAGTGCACTGTCATTGCGGCAGTTTTGTGTGCATCCCTTCTGTGGAGAAAATGACGCCAAACCTTAATGTTGTAACAAACTATAGCAAAAAAGTTGCTATATCGAAGAGAGGTATTGCAGGTTTTACTGCGAGTTATCTTTGTCTTGTGTGACATGTTTTGCTAGTAAACGAACAAAACCATTTATAGTACTTACGTGGTTTCATAGGTGGTGCTGGAACGAAAGAATGCATGATCAGAAAATGAAAACAAGAAACGCTATTCAAAATTAAAAGTGATGATGATGAAGATTTTATGTGGTATTAATGGCGCAAGGGCCAATTGATGGCCAAAGTGTGCCATTCCAGTAGACAACAAATGTGAACAATGTAATTGTATGAGGCTGTACAGTGGCCTAAAAATATTTACCCTAAAAGCGACTAAAACATATAAGTATTAAAAATTATGAGTGTGTCATGAAATGTGCGTAGCAAAATGAGCAGCTAACGGTTGTGATATTAAAATTGTGAGACGCGGTATGAGCACAGATGTCTCGTGAACCACCCTTGTGTCCGAGGGCCGCAAGACAAGTGCAATTCGTGATGTCGCTATCATGGCAGGGACCTTCTGTCAGAGACCGTGCTGCGGATTCCCAGGATAAACCACGTAAAAACAGTGAACATCTTTTTTTAAAAGGCGAAAAGTGACTCATGTTTAAAAAGTGGACCCCTACCGATGAACATCACATGATGAAGAGGCACCTGCTCCGTGTAGGTTATAAGAAAGTGCTTTTATTTGATAGGATTTGATGCACTAAGACTGAATGAGGATATGGAGAATAGTAAGAGTTTCACCTCACTTATCGCACATTGTTGGATCACCGCCGGACATTAGGTAAGAGTTTGTAGTGTATATGTGTCCTATTCTTAGCCTGCTGAGTGTTACTTGTGTGCGGCGGGACTTCGATACTGGTGGCCATTTTCCAAGATTTGGTTTTTTGAGATGTAGCTTATTTCGTGTTTGTGTGTCCCATGTGCTCTGCCAATAAGTACTCAGCCTTTGTTTTAGGAGTGGCTTAAGTTTAGCGTCGAGGCAGCTATGAATGCTTCAGCAGCGTTTTCGCAGACGGTTGCAGCTAGCTGATCTGCTAACACGTTTTCTTCAATCTCGCGATTCCGCGGCACAAAGCATGTTACGATATGCTGTTTAGATGTATGAAGTGTGCATAGCAGTGAGTGAAGTGAGACTATTGCAAGGTTTTTGTGCAGTTTAAGAGTTTTCAAAGCTTGTACAACGCCTAATGAGGTTGTATAAATAGCAGCGTGGTGTAAGCTTACTTCATTATTGTGTCGCGGCACCAAGCATGTTACGATATGCTGTTTAGATATATGATGTGTGCATAGCAGTGAGTAAAGTGAGACGATTGCAAGGTTTTTCTGCTGTCTAAGAGTTTTCAAAGCTTGTACAACGCTTAATGAGGCTGTATAAACAGCAGCGTGGTGTAAACTTACTCAATTATTGCGTTTACACGTCGCCAGGATCACGTACGCTTCCGCTGTAGATATGCTTGAGTTTCGGTGGAAGGTACCAGTTTTCGAAGAAGATAGACCAACTGCTGCATAGATACACACCAGTGGGAGACTTCAAAGCATTTGTGTAATATTCGCGGCACTTATATTTGTCTTGAAGTTCCAGGAAGTACATACGGATGTGCGCGATAGGCGTGTGTTTTGAAAATTTCCTCGAAGAATATATCAGAGTCTATAAGCTGCCATTGCCATGGCGGCAGCTGTACAGCGCGTGACATCATGCGTTGTTCAAACAGTGTTACTTCCATTTCTTCGGCAAGGCTTCACACACGTATTGAGTATGGTGTTCTCAATCTGGGACGATTACGAAATAACTGAGAACTAGACAATTCATTTACACACTGTATGTGGGATGTTCATTATTTGCATTAACCTTGAGAAAATATACAAAAGAAATGTAGCATCCCTGCAAATGAAGGAACCATTCATTTAATTCGGCATAGGGGCTTTCAACAGGGCTTGTCTGAAAAGCACCCGTCGAAAGACGAATGCCTAGGTGGTGGACACGGTCAAGCATCCTCAATGTGGTCGGTGTCGCAGGGCGATAAATAATTGCCCCGTAGTCTAGACTGAGTGTGAGGCTTTTTCAGAGATTCAGTAGGGAATTGGAATCACTTACCGATGTTGTACAAGGAAAAACATTTAAATAAATATTGTTTTCAGGCACCTATTTCATGTATTTAATATGTTGTACAAAGGACAATTTCGCGTCTACAATTACATATAAAACTTATGTTCTGTTTTTACGTGCACCAGTTGTTCCTGTCAATAAATTTTCGAATCTGGGTGCAGGCCTCTCCTTTGGAGAAAAGTAAACAGCTACTCTTTTCTGGGCACCCCGTCTTGGTGGTCTTGTGGCTAAGGTACTCGGATGCTTACCCACAGGTCGCGGGATTGAATCCAAGCTGCAGTGGCTGCATTTCCGATGAAGCTGGAGATGTTGTAGGCCCGTGTGCTCTGATTTGGGTGCACGTTAAAGAAATCCAGGTGGTCGAAATTTCTGGAGCCCTCCCCTACAGCGCCTCCCATAACCATATGGTGGTTTCGGGACGTTAAAACCCCACATATAGAGCAATAATTATGAAATGTTTCCTGGGTTGAGGCTAAACCCATTTTCATCCGCCAATTTCGACAGCTTATTTATGACAAAGTGAAGTTACCGCTCGCGTATTGCTAAGCTGCAGTATGTAAGTCCAATCTGCATATCATCGACATAGACTTAGTAGAACACATTGTGCCCAGAGGCTTAAGGAGTTTACTTTGATAATAAAGAGTGAGCAACTCTGGTACCCCCACTCTGTGGTACTCCAGTCTCCAGGACAAATGGTCATGAGAGAACATTACCGACGCGAACACGGATTGTTTGGTTGGACAGGTAGCTCTCTATTATGCTTAACATCTTCCACGTATACCTAGTTGGGACAGATCCCTTATTATTCCTAACCATCATGCAGTATCATACGCTTTCGCCATGTCAAGAAGACAGAAAGAAAAAAACTGTTTATGTGTAAAAGAGTCACGATTATTTGTCTTAATGCGTATGAGGTGGCCAGTTGTAGAACGACCCTCTCGAAAACCGCACTGGTTGGGGTCAAGCAATATTTTTGATTCCGGGTAATGTAGCAGCCGATGGTTGATCATCTTTTCAGAAAGTTTACACAGGCAACCAGTTTAGGCTATGGGCCTATAACGTGCAACTGAAGATAGATCCTTTCCCTGTTTCTCTATAGGGATAACAATGCCTTCTTTCCAAGAACTGGGGATTTCACCTGAGAACCATAATGAGTTGTATAATGTAAGGATCGTTTTTTTGTGTTTCGGGAGGTAGTTCCCTCCACATTTCTAATACCACAGGCCGAGATCCTGAAGCAAAATTACTGCAGCAGTTTAACCATGTCTGTAGTTGAGCTAAGCTAAAGGGTTGGTTGTATACTTCACGTTTTGTACAGTTGCGTTCTTATTATATTGTCTTTTTTATTTTTGATTTATACTGTTGAAAAGCCACAGAGTAGTGCGATGAGCTGGAAACGTGTTCAAAGTGCTCCACGAGGAAGTTTGTCTGGTCTTCAAGGGTGTCCCTTTCGGTATTCACTAAAGGGAGTGAATACAGTTTTCGTCCTCTAACTTTACTGAACCTGCTCCAGACTTTGCATTCGTCTGTACACGAGTTTATACCAGATAGAAACTTTTGCCAGCTCTCTTATCGAGCCTGTCGGCGTATCCTCCTGCCCAGGAACTTCCCGTGTTTGAAATTGACCGAGGTCTCCACTGTTGGAGAGCTACGGAACACACGCCACGCCTCGTTTTGTATTTTCCGCGCAATCCTTCATTCATCATTTCACCATGGAGCACGACGTTTGCAACCTTTGCCACTTGTGTTGAGAATACAGTCCGAGGCAGCATGAACTATAAGTGCTGTAAAATACTTGAAAGCGTCATGTGGGCTCAAGCCAGACATCTCAGCCCAAGTCCCATGAGTAAGAGCTCGATAATGTTCCTAATTAGCTGAGTAGAGTTTCCACCGAGGAATTTGGGGATGAATATCATTTTGTTTCGGCGTATTTAGCAGTATGAGAGAGTGGTCACTGCCATACGGCTTTTTTTAAAACACTCCATTTAAAATAAGGTAAAAGCGCCGGTGATGATATACTAATATCTATGCAGAGTATGATTTGTTTGCGAGGTTAAAATATGTGGCTTCCTTCGTGTTCACGAGCCATACGCCGGAAGAAAAAAATGGTTCAATAACGCGAGCTGGCGCATCGCAGCGAAAGTCACCCCCAAAGCCTCTATGTGCGTTAAAGTATCCAAAGAGAAGATACTTTTCAGGAAGTTCATCACTGAGTGACTGTATATTGTGTTCAATCAGTCGATGTTGTGGAGGTGTTTAAATACAGCACAATGTGACCACTTTGTAGAAGATAACAGCTCGGGCAGCTACTGCCTCAAGGATTTTGTCGGAAGTGGCAAATGTATACATGCTGTTTCTTGATCAACTATAATGGCAACACTGCCGAATGACGCGAAAGCGCCATTCTGTTTCTTTAGGAAAAAATAGTTTTACTGAATAGGAATGTGGTGTGTCTGGATTTTAGGTGTGTTTATTGTACGCACAGCACTTTTGGTGTATCTTTGTGTAAAAGTTCCTGGATATTGTCGAGGTTTCTGAGCTGTCCTTTGACATTGCACTGTAGTATTTCTGTCAATTTAAAGTTATGTGGTGCTGTGTGTACAAACGTGTTGCCTTAAGTTGCAGGGTCTTTTGGGGTCCTGTAATTCCCAGTTTTTATTTTCTGGCGAGCTCCGAAGAGAGCCGCCTATTCTTCGTCGTTTGAGGCGCTGGAGGAGCGGGGCTAGTATAGATCACCTCTTGTGGGGTGGTTGATGGTGCCTGTTCTGCAGGCACGTTTTCAAGCTAACTGCGCTTGGAGTAGTCTGGAGTCCAGCAAACTCTGAAATCTCCTGGCCCTGCTTAGCAGGGAGTGGAGTTCACGGACATTGATAGACGTGGCGCAGCACCTCAGCGTGTCACATCACCGGAGGATGAAGAGGACGGGTTATGTGAGGCAAAACGCTAGCGTGCCTCTTGGAAAGAAAGGTTGAATTTTACTTTCAGCTCTATTATTTCTTTTTCTTCCATGAAGCACAGGACCGTGAGTACGTAGGCCGGTCCCCTTTCGCAGTTCGCCCAATGAGCAGTAGAGTTTCACTTGTCGGACAGATGTTCATTGGATATGCACTTGGCGCATGTGACACGCCCTCTGCAGCTCTGCGACCCATGTTTAAATCACTGACATTCAAAGCAACGACGGCGGTTTGGTGTATATCTTCTCAGACGAATTTTGAAATAGCTGGTGTCGATGGATTCAGGGAGTTTACTAGTTCCAAGTATTACTATAATGTGCTTAGTTGCGATTTGCTTGTCATCTCGGTTTATCATGTTTCGTTGTACTTTGACAACAATCTCTTCCTGCCATCCTTGAAAGAGTTCACTCACACTGATTTTAAGAAGGTCATCACCAGAGATGACGCCGTGCACAATATTCATTGATCTACGTGGGCCCACGGACGCGGGAGTTTCCCCAAAAGCTACAAGTTTTCACAGTCTCTTATACTGGACCTTGTCACAAACTTCCAGAATAAGATCGCCGCTTCCCATTTTTGTTTTTTATAGCCAAGACCGCTTGCCTCCGTGAGAGATTTGGACACGAGAAATGATGAAATGGTTCGGACGGCTTTTTCAGGATGTTGTCTGTGTATCCCATGGTATTTTGGAAACGAATCTTTGGTTAGGGCCAAAGTAAACTGGTCTTTGGTGCTGCACTACCTTTTCAGACGGTGACCAAGCAGGGAAAAAAAGAGTTTGCCATAAAAAAGATTATTAGTTCGGTGGTAATGATGGCCAACCGCCTCCGAGCCTAACAAGGGGACGCTGCAAGGTATACTATTCGAAGACGCCAACCATACATCGCCGCTACAACCGAATATAACTACCGAAGGTTGGGCAACTGCACAGGGTAATCCCTGGAGCCAGGAAGTTTGGAAGTAAACGGAAAAGAGAAGGTGACATCACAGATAAAATGTGCGAGATAAAGATGAAGATGTAGGGAGAGAGAAGAAGGAAAAGGGGACAGCCGATTTCCCCTGGGCGGGTCAGCCCAGGGGGGACGCCTACGTGAAGCCGGGGCCAAAGAGGTGTGTTGCCTCTGCAGGGGGCCTAAAAGTTCAATCACCCGGCGTTGGCTCAGCCCCGAGAATCCCGTTTTCCCGGGACACGGCAAAGCCACGTATGGCAAGGGTGTAAGCCCCCCCCCCCCTCCGCAGTTAGCTCGGCTCCGTGGTGTCACTACACACTAAACGCCTGCTTGCACAGACGCCCTTGTGGGGCAAAATGAAAAGTGTGTAAAGGAAGATGTTTTGGCTTCTGTGTTATTATGCGGCAACAGAGCAATGTCCAATGAAACATTAAGATTGACGTCTTCAAGCACACTTAAAAAAACTCCCCAACAAGTGTTCTGGAAAAAGATTCTGGCAGCTACGTGCATAAAGCGTGCGCAAAGCTGAGCTGGAGGTATTTCTCCCTTCTTTTTTCTTTCTCACCTTCACAAGAACATTCTCCTCCTTCGCTATTGATGATTTTTTATGATGTTTTTCAAGGTTTCTAACGGCGCTGATCTTTGTCCCTCAATCAGTTGGTATATAATATGACATGCAATTTATATGAGTTGTTTATTGTTGTGTGCCCTTTCTCTTTGCAATGTAGATGGTACAAGGACGGCAAAATAAGTAAATAAAGAAAATTATTTCCGCACCCTTTTCTGCCCTGTATGCCATGCATTCGATGTCATGCTATGAATTATATACGTAACTATGCTACGCCTTTTCCGTCCCCTCATCATTCCCTTTCCCGCTTTGTTGCTGTACTGTACTGTACATGGTATGTATGGATTGATGAAAAACCTAATTGAGGTCTTCACAGACTCCACCACCATTTCATATATAGGGTGGAATTGCGGGCCACACCCACGTGGGAACGGGGAGGCCTAGCCTCACCGGTGCGTCGTAGGCCTTTTGGACAGCCTCGGGTTATTGGGAAAAAACCAGCCTCTTGAGCATTAAATGAGAGTCATATTCAGAAAACTCTCGAGGTATTACTTGTAAAGAGGGGCAAAATTAGCCTTTATTTACGTTGAAGTCTATTGCAAAAAAAACCTTTTTTTGGAGGTCTTAGATACGTTTTGACTACAGCAACAGTTATATACCGTTCACTCGGCTGGTAAGGACAAGGCTAGGTTCTAAAGAACCTCGCTCATAAAATGCGCGAGACTTAAAGTATTGTTGCCGTTTTTTGTGCGATCACAGTTCTGAAATATTGGCTGAGCAATCACTAACCATAACCGTGATCTCAGAGAAAACGCCTAAGGCATCTGTATTCATCGCAGCAAAATTATCCTAGCTTAGTAAACTATATTTATGGAACTTTATGTCTTTGGCTGCGAGAAACAGTTGTATAGGGGCCAAGGATTTTGGTGTCACTTCCAATGCGCATTTCGTATGTTAGACCTCGCGCGAAATGAAATGATGTCAACAGTGTGTCTCAGCTTACTCAATAAAGGCGTTCTCCCTTCCGCTACAAAAAGAAGAACATGCAATCGTTAAAAGGCTGTATAATCTACTTGGTCCTAATTATTGGTTTGTCGTTCTGTGTATATGGCGAATAACTCTGAAGCAGAGGTCGGCAACCTGCGGCCCGCGTCGTAGCATAATTCGTCCTTGAAGGCACGACGTCTTAAATACCCCCTTCCCTTGTCACTCCCTATTTATAACTATAAGCCGACACTTGAGTATTGACCTTAGCTGGACTTTAAAGAGACAATGGTCTTTTTTGCGATATTTGAACGCAGAAATTTGGTTGGTCGGTCTGTCTGAAAGTCCATCTGTTACGTGGTTTAGCCACCCGGCTAAAGTTGACCACTTGCCATTATGAACTGTTGGCGCCGTTTACAACAAAGAGGATTAAAGAGTTTACACTTGTGAGCAGCGTCAGTCAGTGAGCAAATATGGCGCGTATCTGAGGCCCAACATCAGTATTTGAGTATTAGGTGGGGTGTTCCTTTACAAAAAAGCACGTAAATTCTTAATTGTACAGATCCTGATGTTTCTTAAGCAGCGCTAAAACGCGATGCCATGCACAATCAAAGTGCCGCGCAATGCACGAAAAAACCGTCTGCCGACAATAGCGTACTGCCACCTGCTAGAGATCCTGCGCTCTGAGCAGGCTCACGGGTTTCCCGACGCCACTTCCACATGGCGCCTATATTTCATGCAGTGCCCTATCTCACTCCGATGAGACCATGGCTCATGCAGTACGGTCGCCGCAAGACTATCGTCTTTCTATGACACTTTGAAGTGAAGCACGATGCTAGGCAGCAATTTTTTTTTTACTTCGAACCTGACTTTCTGCATTCCAACCTTCTCACGTGCGTGCAAAATATGAGCATGATTTCAACTTCAGTATTTCAGCTCATTCTCAGATATCATTCGCTGAACGTATTCGCATGGCCTGCAACGACCCGCCTCTTCACCCCCGATTTTCCGTGCAGCCCTCTACCATGTCGGCTTCTCTAAAACAATGGAAAAGTGAGCTTCGGCTTACTTGAGGAAGCTTTTGTTTCTCGTGCTGCAAAGGAACGTAGGCAAGTACCTCGGCTGTATCTTTTACCTCAGCATACATATTTACGCGTTCTCTCTAAACATTACATAGAGCGCGGTTTCAAATTACACAAAGTGCGCTTCAGCTTGCTTGGGTGACCATTTGTCACTGCGGCTTCCAGGAAATGTTGGATGGTTATTGTACTTTACATTTTACAGGAGCTCATGTAGTTATCTCCTTTCGATTTCCAAACTGGAACGTCAGATGTATTGTGACATAATAGTACAACGATTTTACGCCTTATTTGGCATATCTTTTGTCTCTTGGGCTGCAAGTAAATGGGTACTTCTTAGTATGGTGCACATTGTAATTGTTTTTGTAGATCTAACCATATTCACTGCCGTAAGTTACATCAAAGAATGTTAAAAACCAGAATGGCCTCCGGCTTATTTGGCACAACTTCTGTCTTTGGAGCTGCACTGAAAGGTGCACTTGTTAGCTCGGTGCACACTTTAATTGTTCATACAGACCATGTCACTTTCACTGTCTTACAAAACATCAAATAACTTCAAACACCGAATAGGTTCCAGCTTACTTGGCACAGCTTCTGTCACTATAGCTGCAATGAAATGGGTACTTGTTAGCTCAGTGCCCATTTTCTTTGTTCTTACAGGCGAATCCACATTCACTGTCTTACATAACATCAAACTATTTTAAACACTACTTGGGTTCCAGCTTACTTTGCACAGGTTCTGTCGCTGGAGCTGCAATAAAACGGGTACTTGTTAGCTCGGTTCACATTCTAATTAATCTTGCAGGCCCAACCACTTTCACTATCTTACATAACATCAAATAATTTTGAAACACCAATTGGGTTTCAGCTTACTTGGCACAGCTTCTCTCTTTGGAGCTGTTCTCACTGCAATGAAATCAATATTTGTTAGCTCAGTGCACATTCTAATAGTTTTACAGGTCAAAACCTATTCTCTGTGTTACATATATCAAATAATTTGAAAAACCATATGGGTTACAGCTTACTTGGCGCAGCTTCTGTATCTGTAGATTCAATGAAATGAATACTTGTTAGCTCAGTACACATTTTAATTGTTCTTACAAGCCTAATCACATTCACTGTCTTATATAACATGAAATATTTTAAATACCAAATGGGTTCCAGCTTACTTTGCACAGCTTCTGTCGCTGGAGCTGCAATAAAACGGGTACTTGTTAGCTTGGTGCACATTTACATTGTTCCTGCAGGCCTAACCACATTCACTGTCTTACAAAACATCAAATAATTTCAAACACCAAATGGGTTCCAGCTTACTTTGCACAGCTTCTGTCACTGGAGCTGCAATAAAACGGGTACTTCTTAGCTCGGTGCGCATTCTAATTGTTATTGCAGGCCCAACCACTTTTAACGTCTTACATACCATTAATTATTTTCAAACAACAAGTGGGTTCCAGCTTACTTGGCACAGCTTCTCTGTTTGGAGCTGTTCTCACTGCAAAAAATGAATATTTGTTAGCTCAGTGCACAGTTTAATTGTTCTTCTAGGCCGCAACCCATTCACTGTCTTACATAATTTCAAACAATTTCGAAAACCACATGGGTTACAGCTTACTTGGCACAGTTTCTGTATCTGGAGCTGCATTGAAATGAATACTTGTTAGCTCAGTACACAATATAATTGTTCTTACAAGCCTAATCACATTCACTGTCGTGTATACCATGAAATATTTTAAAAATCAAATGGGTTTCAGCTTACTTTGCACAGCTTGTGTCGCTGGAGCTGCAACGAAATTGGTATTTGTTAACTGGGCGCAACACTTTCTAATTGTTCTTACAGGCCAAATCACGTTCACTGTCATACATAACATCAAATAGTTTCAAACACTAAATGGGTTCCAGTTTACTTTGTACAGTTTCTGTCGCTGTAGTTGCAATGAAATGGGTACTTGTTATCTCAGTGCACATTGTAATTTCTTGCAGGCCTACCCACATTCGCTGTCCTATATATTATCAAATTATGTAAACCACTGAAATAGTTTCCAGCTTATTTGGCACAGCTTCTGCCTGGTGCTTTAGTGAAATGGTTGATTGTTACTTCTATGCACATTCTAACTATTCGTAGAAGTCTAACCATATTTGCTATCATATATAAGACCATATATTCCCAAACACCGAAATGAATTCCAGCTTCCTTGACACTGCTTTTGTCTCTGGAGCTGCAATGAAGTGGGTACTTACTAGCCCAGCTCACATTCTAAATTGCTCTTGCACCACTAACCACATTCCCTGTCTCACATAACATCAAGGAATTTGAAAAACCAAATTAGGTTCGAGCTTACTTGGCACAGCTTCTCTCTCTGGTGCTGCAATGAAAGGAATATTTTCTAGCCCCGCGCACATTCTAAATGTCCCTGCAAATCTAACTACATTTACTCTCGGACGTATGAAATAACGTTAAACACCAAAATATTGCTTCTTTTTACATGGTTGAGGTTCTGTAGATAGTGCTGCTATGAAAAGGGTAATTGTTTGTCCATGCATGTTCAAATTGCTCTTAAAGATCCAGCCACATTAGTTGCCTACACAATATCAAATAATGTAAAACACTAAAATGGGCTCCAGCTTGCTAGGCACAGCCTCTGTTTCTGGTGCTGCAATGAAAGGGGTAAGTGTAAACCCCATGCATACTCTAATTGCTCTTGAAGACCTAGCCACATTCACTGTCTTACATAATATCAAATTATTTAAAACACCAGAATAGGTTCCAGCTTACCTGGCACAGCTCCTTTTTCTAGTGCTCCCTACTGAAACGTTCCGTAAGATGCGGAGACCTCACATACGGAATTATTGGAATATGGAAGACGTATGATGCGGACTCCGCATAAGACGTATGTTGCGGACTCCGCATAAGACGTATGATGCGGCCTCCGCATCTTATGGAAAGACGTATCATGCGGAAATTACTGAAATGTATGCATGTTACGTCTGAATCTAGTGCAAAGCAATATAATGTGTAAATTGAATAGACGTCCACATCTTGAGTATATGCAATACTGTGTACAAATCACAATATTTCTTAAACGTGCATGATGAGGGATTGAATCATCCGCATCTTACTAATTGTCGTGATGCGGAAGCAAAATTACCTTTTAAATAAAATACATTACAAAACTACTAAATTAACATTCTAGCGATCTAAAATGGTGGTTACATTGCAACACAATAATGCAGTGTTCTATGCAAGACTTAAAGAACTTATAAAGTTATTATTATCAATAGAGAAGCATTAATATACACATCAGCCCTGCTACAATCAATATGTTTTTTATTTGTCTGTATGCTCCAGCTGTGAATAGTGACATTGCAGTGTTGATCGTACACAAATGAGGTGACTGCACCGCAATTTCACGAGCTCCACCTAAGCCACAGGATGGTGGCACAATGTAACAGCAATTTTCAAACGAAATGTTTAAACATAAATAATAATCATAGCACTGTGAAAGTGTGGCGCTGTGTTTATCTCATGAATGCCTTGTGGAGATCGGCGAAAAGCTGCTTGAGGCTCCGGCACCACTGTAAATTTCGAAGGTCACTGCGATAGAACTTATGTGTCCTTCATAGGCACCTGGAAATGAAAATAATTGGCACAAATAATGTCAGAGACACATGTTAGCACAATTGTTTACATGCACAAGAAATATAACACACAGAATGAAACTGAAAATTTAAGGCACACAATCCTACATGTTATGCATATGTGAATAATACAAGGAATGAGTGTATAAATTAGTTCTGCCACATCAAAAAAAAACAGCATGCTTATCACAGTGAAAATAACTAGGTTGTCATGATTTTCAATGGTAGAGATAATCGATTATTATGTCCTTATGAAATTATGATTTAAACGCTTCCTGCACAGTAAAACTTTAGGAACTGCATGTGAAAGCTCTCAATGTTCATTTATTAGTGTGTGCATGTACATCTGCTGCCTTTATACTACACAGTTTGTGCACAAAATTGGCATTTGGAACAATTTTGAGAGTTAAACCTATGCAACTTATGAAGGTTAAAATCACCATGACAGCAAGCAGGACCAGGCAGGTGCCATTAAAAATCTGTGCAAGCCAGATAACTATAACCGAACTGCACACATATAGGGGAGCAAGAGTAACAGAAATTCGGCTGCTGACCGGCATGTCGCGGTATCAAACCCCGGCTCCATTTCCGATGGAGGCAGAAATGCTGTAGGCACGTGTGCTCAGATTTTGGTGTACGTTAAAGAACCCTAAGTGGTCGAAGTTTCCAGTGCCCTCCACTACGGCGTCTCTCATAATCATATAGTGGTTTTCGGACGTGAAACCCCACATATAAATCAAGAATAACAGAAATAAACTGCCAACAGAAAAGTTGGGTGCATGTGCTATCTGTATACCTTACTACATACAGCATGCTCATTCCATTTTAAATACCGATATTGAAAATAACTGCTCTATTAGGAATGTAAAAGGTAAGGTAGAACTGAACGACTCTACAAAAGTGACCCTATTATGACATCACGTTTTCTTATAACAAAATTGACTAAGACTCTCAAATATCATTATGCAAGGAAAAAATCTTCAAAAGAACAATCAAGTTTGAAGGCATAATTATTTATATGGCTACTATGACTATAACCAAGAAATCGACCTCAACATGGCTAATGTTAGTTTTTAATGCCTATGTTCACTAGACAATGAACTATACTACAAAAAGCACAGCGTTCAGGCAAAGCACCACACAAAAAAAGAAAGCAGTCCCTTTTGTTATTACCTACAATGCCTTTAAATTGGTATTTTTACCTCTACTTTCCGCTTTTTATCTAAGTAACTGGTGTGAAACAAGTTAGCTGAAAATGCACTGTGCCTTCAAAACCTGTTGGTTGAATCTGAATTTTTAAAAAATGGTGAAGCTTGCACTAAATTAGGCTCCACAAGCCTTGGAACAGTGAGACTACATGACTCTTAGGACTACTTTAGTTACTTGTGTTTTGTTTCTGGGCCTAAGCATAAAGACAAGGGCTTAACTGAATTGCTGCTAACAAACAAATGCTTTCGAAATTGCCCGAGCGTCAAAGGATGCTCAGCCATTTGTTGTGTTTTGCACTGGGCTATTCTACACCAAACATACAAACCATACTGCCTGGCGACCATCACAGATGTATAGTTTAAAAAATGATGGTAATTTACTCTTCTAGAAAATAGTTATTTGCAGAAATGTTTTGAAGAGAAAAGAGTAGTGGTCACGTGGGTACCTTCAGAATTTCGCAGAATGTCGTGCGGGTGTTATTTGTGAGAAAAATTTCAAAGTACCGCTTTTTCTTGCAATATCAAATTTGATCTACATATTAAGTAAAGATGCTTCTTAAAGTATTTGAAGTCAAGTAATATTAGTGCAATTTTTCTGCTACATAGGCTTTGAAGAATTCAGCCAAACTGTTTATTGTTTGCATTTCTTTTATGGCAATACTGCATTTTGTATGAATATTTGAGCCACAAATACTCACTGCACAGAAGTTATATTTTACGAAAAAAAATAATGTTAGGTCCAGATTACAAATATCACTATATAATCGTTTTTGTCCACATTGCGATGCAATTTGAGCTGTGTGTTTGTCTCATTGAAAATTACTTTTATATGTAAGTTGAAAGCAAATAAACAGTTCTTGTTACATGGCAAGTGTTATCATTACAATTTTTGTTTAAATGAGGAAAATGATTTTTGAAGTCTCCTATTGAGGGCCATGGGGAACTTCGGAACAGAAGCTGTCGTACATCAAATGCAGAAAACAGCCATCATAAGAAACCTTCAAAAATTCATTTCTACTTTAAGACAAAGTGTAATCATATAACTTGCCATATAAAGAGAACTGCTTCCTTGCTTTTGATGTGACGAAAAAATTGCACTAATATTACTGAGCTTCATGCATTAGACACAATCACCTTTACTTAATACCAAGACCGAATTTGGTGCAGAAGAGGCAGTATTTTTGAAACACTTTACTTTTTACAAACAACACCCAGACGACATCCTGGGAAGTCCAGAAGGCACCCACGTGGCCTAATATTTTGTTCTCTGCGATATACTTTAGCATTTTGCTGTTTTCAGAAAAATACAGTAAACGAGCACTATATTTTTTTTTTTTCAAAACACACTTAGGACGGTTGGCAAAATGGCTGGGATGTTTGATGCATAATTGCCTCACTGCCAGCATTTATTCTTCCGAAGCTCAAGCTATCACCTCTCTGTTACTGCCTCCCTCACATACAATGCCTGCATAGGAAAGAAAAAGAAAGGCAGGTCCGACAAAGTTCACAAGGCAAGATATTTTCATGTTGGATAAATTCATTACCATAAACAGCAGCAAAATAAAATTCATTTTGAGTAGTCCAAGACACAAGCTATATACCAGCATACTAAGAGCCAAGCACAAACTTTTCAATTGAACGTGTGTGGTGATAGACAGGAAGCACTTATTGCAAGACTGATCAGTCTGTAATTAACTAAATGAAGTACAATGCACTGTTCAATCCAACACCACATAGGCATCTTTGCTATAGCAAAGCCATGTGTCATTGATTCATGCACTAGATGAGACAATGCAAATGTAACAAAAAAGGTGAAAAAAGAAAACAAGGGAAAAAAAAAGAAGAAAAGGGGGGATGCAAAGTAGGAGCAGTGTAGCACTACTTTTACTTTGCATTCCCCTTTTCTTTCTTCTTTTTTCGTCTTTTCTATCATTTGTCTTTTTTTGCTTCCCTTACCCCCAACCTCCGACAGGAGAACACTTTCTATCAGCGCAACCTAACTTGAAAATAAGCAAGGGCTGCACTCTTCTGCGTTATAGGTTTTTTTTTTTTTCAGACAAACATTTCCAAAGGGGCACACACGCCTATACCCAAAGATGATGTCATTACTGACCCCATTTAAACTAACACGCCAAGGATGACAAGGTGACTTCTAAAAAATAGGTCCTCCTATCGCAACATCGGCCAGCCTGTCTGAAGCACTTCTACTATTCACCCTGATTACCCCACTAGATGTTTCCATCTGTCGACTCACATCTTCATTTTGGATAACACTAAGACGAGCTTACATTGATGAATACGCACGAAAGTTTAGTGATGTATCATATATCAGATTAAGCAACTCTGTTAAAAAATTATTGATAGCTTGCTTCTAGGCTTTTTATACTGTAGCCTGAAACTTCGTAATGTCTTCTATGCACATGAACCAGATTGACAACGTAATGCACAACATGCTTAAGAATACTGCGAGGAACAAGATAACGACAAAACGACCAGCCACCCAAAATTTTCGCTGTACATGTTTATAAAACGTTCATGTACCCCAAACGAGGTGCTTATGATACAAGCCGAAAAAACCTACAAGTAGGGCCTTGGAGTCTTCTGGAAGTAGACGTGTTGCATTTTTTTCTGTAGAGGGCTTTACACCCATAAGTGAGGAACAAAACTCCTGTATAATGAAGAATGTTGGCAGCTATCAGTTATAGAAAAACCTATTGCAGCTAATCTTCCCCGACACATCTGTACATTTAGAGAGGTGACGTAGCTTTTGTGATTGTGGCAGTAACTCCAACAGGACCAGTGCGAAAATTGGCACTACTTGGCTAGACAAATGTCCAAACACGCCTGCCCGACTCCCTCTAGCCATCCTGGCTGAATCTGACACATGATTTTTTAACTGCTGGCTGGACAAAAACAAAACCACTGAAGTACTCACAATACACAGCGTGAAGTTCCTCTGGAGTGGTCAACTTCGTCTTCTGCGATGAAAGAGCAGCACAGTGTACTGATAAGGCACTCCTTGATATGGTTTTCAATGCCACACAGTGACCTTGCTGTTCCTGTCGAAGAGAGCTTCGGGAGCTTGGAGGGTGCTTGCTCTTTTTTGGGGGCTGCTGCCGCTCCTCGTTTTCTGCTCAAGGTCAACCTGCATAAAGTTGTAGACGAGGCTTTAAGAGTTGTATATAATGATATACAAATTTTCGCTGAACACACATTTCCTCGTGGCACACTGAGGAATTTCTTATAAAACTTAAGGCCTCGTATATGCAAACATTTACAATCGATCCGAAGATGCACTCGACTCTAAAGAAGCAAGTTTGTTATGTAGTGTATATAAAGAAAGGTCATTCAGCACAACCACAACTACAGTTGCACACGAAAACGACATTTTACACGATCCTGTTTATTTACATGGTCCATTTTATTTACACGGTCCATTTTACACGGTCCTGTTTTACACGATCTGGTCTGCATGAACTCTTGAACCGGGCACCATATAGGTTGAAAGACACACACAGACTTTGAGACAAACCTAGTTTCCCGTGGAGCATCTTCTTGCACTATAACAACACATCTCAATCTAGTTAGTTGGTCAGAACGAGGTGAAAACAGCTCGCACTTGAAAAGCACAGGCAGAAGGAATGACGCCTGCACCCTGTGCTTTCTGTACGTTCTCGTTGAGGGTGCAGTTTTCACCTTATCCTTATGCAATTTCGCATTTATAACATTGTTCGCTGCATAATCTTTGTGGCGTTAAAGTGTGTGATACCGTCATGTGTATCCTATGTAATTTATAAAAATAGAATACAAGATAGCTTGATTCAAAAACAACAAAGCGCATCCAGCGCCATGTCCTGTAGCCATTCTTCAGGCAAGTGGCAGAATGATTTATTCTTCAAAACATATCTTACTTGTAACCACTACAAGAGCTAACTCGTACACTGGCACATTCTGTTTGCCTCTTCAGATTATAAGGTACCTTTTTTACGTCAGAAAATCTTCAAGAAGAATAGAAGTGTTGTAATTGTGAAGAAGTAAAAGTAGAAGGAAAAAAGATATTGATTGATTTGTGGGGTTTAAAGTCCCCAAACCACCATATGATTATGAGAGACGCCGTAGTGGAGGGCTCCGGAAGTTTTGACCACCTGGGGTTCTTTAACGTGCACCCAAATCTGAGTACACGGGCCTACAACATTTCCGCCTCCATCGGAAATGCAGCCGCCACAGCCGGGATTGGAACCCGCGATATGCGGGTCAGCAGTCAAGTACCTTAGCCACTAGACCACTGTGGAGGGGCAGGAAAAAAAAAAAGATAACCTGCCCTGTACAGGGACCGAGCCTGCGAACTTCGAATAACATGTCCGATGCTCTATCAACTGAGCTACCATGGCGGCTATCCCTCTTCCATTTTGTACGGTATATATGTGCATTTATACATAGAAGAGTCAGTCAGCGCTGCCTGTTACCATTATGGCGAGTGTGGGACACCTTTTTTTTTGCCTACTGGCAACTCCATTACGATTGCAATTACGTAACGATTACTTCCAATATCCCTATACTTCTTTGGCAGCATTATGCATCTGTCCGTTCTCAGAAAATCTGCTAGTCACAGGAGGAGGCAATAGTTCGCCCTCCCACCTAAATGCATGTACTTGAACACATGCACAACTGATCAAAAAAAAAAACAAATCACACACCGCTAAGATTACTGAGATTCACTGTTTCAGATTCTTGAGTAAAGGAAAGAACTATAAATTTAAGGGTTTGTTGTCTTTGTTGAACACATTATAATGAGAACTAGCAGAAAATGATGCCAAACAAACTATAGGGGATGTTATCAAAAGTAACTTTAACAAAATTGTCAAAAGAAAAGTGAACAAAAACGTAACTTGGCAACCTTTTTTGACAATTGAATTGACATTACTTTTTATAGCATCCCTTTATTTTACTGGGTAATGTTGTCTGGTAATTCTCATTATTAGAGTGGTGAGTAGGCTGACAAAGAAAGTATATGGCATTGATACTTCTTTTGAACACGTAAAAGTTTGAGGAACTTAAAAGAGTGGAAGCTACTTTGAGTAGACCAGAATATTTAGTTGGAGCGAAAAAAAAAAACGTACACACATTTTTACCAGGCTTTTTAACCTATTTTGAGACATAAAAGTGTATGCTGCCAGTAATGTTAAGTACCATTACTTTTGTCACATTATGCACTGTAGCAGGTGTAGTTAGAGTGGTGATAGTGAAGGATTAATCAAGCACGCCACCAACTGCGTTCACATCAATGGTCGCGTATTTTAAAAATAAACCTGCTGTATAGTAAAAAAATTTTTAGAGCATTTATGATTTTATCCAAATCAAGTTAAACCGACTGGGTAAGCCAACCATTTGCATAAAATCAAAAGGCATAAAGTCATTCATGTATTATAACTATGTGAACAATTTCAGCAACGCAGGGCAAAGTGACAACAGTTCTATTAAAAACCTCTCTCATTATAACATGCATGAAAAGCACCACACCAGAATATTTTATAGTGCATGTAATATCGAGACTACTAGACCGTCTATTGACCTTTTAGAAGAAGGGTATCTCCTTCACGTTCAAGGGGCAACCACTTAGCCTTTTCCTGAGCTTTTCTGTGAATATTTCCTGAATTTCAGATATCATTAGGATTGATTTAGAGTGAACAGATTTTGCTTACGCATTGAAACCTAGTTCTGTATGTAACTGCAATTATAGGTGCCAAACCACCTCCAAATAATTTTTAACATTTAACTTTTTTTTTTAACTGCAGCAGCACAACAAGCTATGGGTGCCCAAAAAGTAGCTAGAAACAATACCTTTACCTCTTTGAGCCTTTTGAAAGTGTTCAGCTTCTCAGTGCTCACCTTACAACATTTTTTTTAAATACGTGTTTGTGTGCCCACTGCTCTTGCTCCTTGTACAGTGAGGAGGAGCACATAGCAAGAAGAGAAAGAAAGAAGCATAGCGAAAAAAAGCGAAATAAGCGAGGATCTCTTTTGTATCGTACAATGTGTGTAACATTACTATTGAGACAACATATAGACAAATTATCACGGGCTATGCATCCATTGTAGAGTCGTACACAGCTGCAACACCACGACCTAAATTTCAACCTTGTGTTGGGTTAGAATCCCTTTATAGTGGCAAGCTAATAATATCTGCATTTGTTTGGCACATATTAAGATGCAGTGAAATGCGATATGGTAATCTCATTTAGAATGCATGTCATGTGGCTTCATTGTATATGTGGCCACAAGTAACTCTGGCTGCAAAGCAATATGGCAGAGCCTAAACAGATGTCACTGACCACTCCAATCTGAACTTGCCTTTGCTACTTGCCCATTATCATCCCAGCAAAAAATGAATGATTGAATCTGCTACAGATATGTGCTAGTTTATGCTAAGCACCAAGTATGAAGAATGTTTCGTCATTATTGAGATCAGTTATTTGTTCAAGAACACTTGCTGTCAAGCACAAATATACATTGCTGTCGAAGCATCAAGACTCAAATATAAAACAAAAAGAAGTGTCTCTTTAAAAATTACAGGCCACAAGGTGCAAGATAAATATTTGACACACTTGGGATGTAAGGCACGCACAAGAGGTGCTGCCATATTATACTTTTCCTTGTGTTGAAACCTGCTTGTTTTACTCACCCAACACATCTGTGAAGATGCCGTGAAAACACCAAGGAGCTGATGCAGCAAGGTTGAACACATGTCCAGGGATTCCACCATTCCTAAGCAGCCCTACAGCCTCCACAGTCCTGCAACCATTTGTAAGATAAATATAGTTCTACCCAAAGTTCTTGGTTTACAGACACACATGCAAGACGCATAACCACTCTATAGGAAGTTTGCATGATAATGCGCTGGGGTAGCAAAACGGATGCCATTATCAAGTATCCAGGCCTGCCGCTTCTTTCTTTCCGTTCTTAATTAATCAATCCATTGTTAATAAATGTTCCCCCAATGTGAAGTGTACTGGCGGGTCCGGGTGAAGAATTGCAATGTATTTCAAACACGATCCAATTCATGGCAAGTAAGCATGCAATAGCGATTTGTCAGCTGTTCGAGAAAAGAGCATGAAGTTTAGCTAAAACCCATGTTTTTTATAAACACCATTCAATTTGATATAAAAGTTGTGAGCATTATGTGAAGGAACATGGATTCATGTTTTAATCAATGATTTCTTATAATGTACTGATATGAATGCAACTAACTGAATATGAATTGATAATTTTTGCTTGAGAATTTAGAGTTATGAACACTATCGCACTTGCAGCTGCATCTTGTCCAAAACAGTGGCAAGATAGGCTAGTTTCTGTAGGTGAGCAGTAATGAGCAATGCAAAGTAACAACAAGAAACACCAGTAACAACAGTATGGGGCAAGCACAGACTCCCAACTGTACAATTTATTGCACAAAAGTTCACCTGATTATCAGTCCGACAACTCGTGCAAATGAAGGTCCAGTGGGAATGAACAAGTTACGAAATCAACAATGCCTGCTTTCACTAACAGGACCCTCATTCACATAAAGTATGCAGCGATAGGCCCCTACCAAGGTACGTCACAGCATGATGTCACTGGCACATGTAAAAGGTGTGGCTGGAAAAACACTCCCGCTGGTGGCTCAGCCCGGTACAGTCGTGCGGTGTTTGGGGCAAGTTTTAATTTTTCAAAGCTTACACTTCACGTTACAATGTCGACATTAGCTGTAGTATGTGTCAGCAAACGTCTAGCTGTGTGGTAAACTGTGTGGTAAAATATTTGCCACGCTGTCTGTTTATCTTGAAGAAGTGAACACACGTAATGGCCTGTGCGAGGAACAGCGGCATAGTCTTCAGAAATGTGCACTGTTGATTGCGGCATGTAGTGTGCATTGAAAGGTATTGAGAATATCGGTTCAACTGAGAATATTGTGTGTGGTGTGTGCAGTGTCCATAACAATGTGTCTTGTTTGCCAAGACGTTAGCACTCAGGGCAGGGACCGGTCGATGAAAAAACTTGATTCGACATTTTAGTCAAGCTAAATATGCACTTGACGCGACCATCTGCGAGTGGGTACATCTCGGTGTTTTGCGCTGTGTGCAGAAAAAAATTGCATGGTCACCGGGCTGGAAGATACCCTTGTTTGTGCTGAAACAGCCAAACAGCTGATGAGTTAGATGAGAAATATAACGCATCAAAACTATAAGTGCTTGCATCAGCAACTGACACAACAGCGTGATAACCGCACCCCTGCTACACAGCAGCGAAACATATTTTGAACATGCTGGCAGTGTATTATTTTATAAAAAGCAACTCTGGCAGATTACAAAATCTCACATTGTGCATGCAAGTTTTCTTCAAAGTCAGGCGTACAATGTAGGTGCTGGCCGGTACATTATTAGTTACAAGCAAAAGCGTCTTGCAGGTACACATGCAGATTGCACGAACACCTCTCTCTCTCTCTACACTAGGCACACACATTATATCTTTCAACAAGCACACGCCACTGTTTCGGGGCATAATAACGCTCTACCGTGAACGTATGCTAATCAACCCACTTAGGCGGTTGGCTAGGTGAATCTAGCCAAGTTACAAATTGTATCGCCCGCGAACGTAACAAAATGCTGCTTTGCATCAAATGGCACTGCAGGCTTCGTTTAATCAACAACGTAGCAAGCGCCATGTGCGTCTTCCTCACTACATTGCACATATGAAAAAATCGATCACCATACAACATGTATGTTGCCGCAGTTGTCTCGAATTAGCTCCAGTAAGGCCGCGCCGATGCGCCATGGCTCTGCTTGGCGTTAGCGTTGTCGAAGCGAATCGGTAACCGCACTCGCAAGGCGCGTAAGGTTGCCGTTTCACGACGCCTCGTTCGAGTGCAGTAACACACACTTGCACTGAGTGGCCATATTGGTCTACATAAAAAAAGTGTCCTCCTTACCTTTAGTTTCTTTCACACTGTCTGAGGGAAGCAACCACAGGCGTCAGCCGTCACCTCGGAAGTCCTTCGAGCGCCCGCCCAACCCGCCGATTCCTTGGACGACTCGCACTTTGATCCGCACTCGAACAACCGCGGGAATAGGGCGCAATCTTAGCACATCTCACGAACGAGGAACGGCCCTTCCTTGCGTAAATTTAACATTTCGTGCTCTCGTATGTAGCGGCGCGAACACATGAGAGATGCAACGAAACGGTATGCCTACGTTAACAAAGAGACAAACAACATGTGGCTTTAGCTGTGAATGGATTTAACTTGGATATCTGTGTGAGGAAAATAAAAAAAAACATCTGTCGCTGCTATAAACTGAAAAAAAAGTTCGTTATCTGGCAAAATAACTTCAAAAGTGATAAACGGTTATTCAAAAAACAAGTTACAACTTATGAATATTTTCAAAGGTCTGTTTTTGTTTTTGTTCTAGCAGACGACAGCCTCCTACTGCTTCTACGACAGACGTAGTGCGGTTTCAAGTTCGGTGCGTGTCGCCGACGCAAAGCTCTACAGTAGTGATATCAGAGTTATCAGCTCTCAATGAATCATAGGATGGCTACAAAGCAGTAACATTTTGACATAGTGCAGTACGCAATCTTTCAAGGTATGACATTTCTTTGCTCTGAAGCAAATCGAAGCAAGCCGGCCGGCGCAATCAGCCGACATCGCCGCTACGCGAGGCATGGTCGTGCGCAATAGCGTCGCGCCCCGCGCTCGATTTGTCACCAAGCGATAGAGCTACTAAGTGGAATACAGCTAGATGCAGGGATTAATGGCGTAATCATTCTAATTCCCTGTGGTGGCCGACTCAATCGCAAGAGAGCCCCGGGAAACAACCTTCAACTGCTCAAGCTTGTGTGTGGGTGTAAAAATACTTTCTTTTCATCCGCGGCGGGGCAGCAATCTATAGTTGAAAGACATGCGAAAAGCATGTGACGTATATACAATCACAAAACCATATGCACACAACAATAAATACGATCGCATATCGTGCATAAATATGCCAACAATAGCGTGTAAAAAGCAAATTTATATACATAACTTAAACGCACGTACTTCCACCGCAGATTAGCTAGCAAGCTAACGCCCTCAGTTCACGTGCACGAGCTCCAACTAAGTGGCGCAGGTTCGAATCCCGCCAAGTCAAATTTTTTTTTTGTTTTTTTTTCAACGTTTCATTGTACTGCTATCTTTTCTAATGCCTTAGGTTCTAAAACAAATAAAAGCAATATTGCGTTCAAGTACGTATGTGGGACTGTGTTTTTTGCGCAACAGTCATTAGTATTTTTATTTTCATTATTAATTTTTTAATTTATTTTATAATATAACAAAAGTAAGGACTAAGGGGAACATTCGGTCTGCTTGATTGTGAAGGGACTCGAGAAGTGAGATAAACTCAAAACCAAAAATTTATTTGAGATAAAACTGAGCATTTCACAGCCAGACCAGTTTCTTCAAGGGTAGGCCCTAGGTATGCGCGAGACTGCTATATGACTCATCTCAAGCTGTGGCAGTTGAGGGAAGGCAATATCACCGAGAAGCAGTTCCAAAATATATTTTGGTTGATGTTTTTTGATTCCTCCAAAATAAGGGCTGCACAATTGTGATCGAGCCAAACCAAGAATTGCGGGCACGAAGTCATGAGACAGAAAATGAATAACGTTGATTGTTTGAAAAATTGCCTTAATAAAAGGAAGAGTTATGGAGTGCTACGTAGCTTAACTCGCAGTAGGAATTATATATATACATATAGATAGTTTAAATGAACAATGTTGCACACACAGATATTGGTTAAATTTCTTTTGCAGCACAGTTGAAGCATCTATGTAGAACTGAAGCATCAAGAGAAGCTCATGCGTCCTCACTTTATTGCGCTTTACATAGCTTGTATGCGTCCATGCAGCCATGATATGATATATTTTAAAGCATTTGTTTAACCTATAATCTTCTTATTCATTAAAGCTGGCCCATAAGTTGTGTCTTATGTAGCACTACAATTAAAGCGTAATCTGCATGGTGTTGAAAACAATGCTTTTGAAAATCTCAAAAAAACCAGCTAGATTACACGACCATCCGAGCATCATGATAAGCACCATTA